>CM067530.1:840000-842500 GCA_034509925.1 Hirudinaria manillensis | reverse complement strand
ACTTTAAAACTTTCCCGCCCACCGAAATGTCGTCTGCTTCAGTCACCGATGCACTTCAAGTGGCCTGTCTTTCTGACCGGAAGTGGTACGTCTTCCTCATTTCCAGTTTGTCTACTTTTCTCGGTGGAGTTGTTGTTATTGTTGTCTGGAACTTGTTGGTCGATTTCAACAACAACAACAACAAGATTTGCAAGTCAAACAGGAAAAAGTTGGTGAAGCTTCATCCTTATCATCATCATCGTCATCATCACCATCGCCATCATCATCATCATCGCCATCATCATCATCATCGCCATCATCATCATCATTATGAATAAATAAATTATAATGAATAAATAAAATAAAATATATTCTCTTCTGCAAACACATTTCTTTCACTTTGTCTTCGTTTTTTTAAACACTTGCACGGAAAATATTATTTCAAATATTATTTCTTAAATTATTTTTAACAATTCTGCTGTGGCTGATGTTGCTGTTGGTGTTGTTGATGTTGATGATGCTGTTGGTGTTGTCGTCCTCGTCGCCGTTGTTGTTGTTGTTGTTGATGATGCTGTTGCTGTTGGTGTTGTTGTTGTTGATGATGCTGTTGCTGTTGGTGTTGTTGTTGTTGATGATGCTGTTGCTGTTGGTGTTGTTGTTGTTGATGATGCTGTTGGTGTTGTCGTCCCCGTCGCCGTTGTTGTTGTTGTTAATGTTGTTGATGATGCTGTTGGTGTTGTCGCCGTTGTTGTTGTTGTTGTACGTTGTTTTGTTGTCATTGGTTGCTGAATTGTCTGCGTACCGCCAAACGAAAGCCTTTCCAATTGTTGTGGAAGTGACGTCTGCTTTTTTAGCGCTTCATGATTTGTGGAATTCTTTCATAAATACGTCCAGGTCGTTGTTCAACTATCAAAAGTGAAATTAATCTAAACAATAAAAATATTTTTTGGATCTTTTCCAGATAAGCCCCGCCAAAAAGTTTACACCCGCCACCCAAAAAAAAAAGATTATAAAAAAGAGTATATGAAAATTGTACTTTTAGTTTTTACTGGAGTGGATGGAATTGGGACATTTCATTAATAATTTATATGAAAAGGTCCATATTTCGGTACTTTTGCCTCCAAACGAAATCACACAAGCGGCTGTCCACTACGGATCGTTGTGTACCTCATTGGCGCTTATTCTGCATCTTGTAGACATGCCAGAAAGATTCGATGGTTTGTGTGTAAGTTAACCCTAACCTCAACCCTAACCCTAACACCACGCCAACCAAAACCCTAACCCTAACCCTAAAATCAGAAATAGGTCTTTGGTTGCGTGCGTGGATTTTAAGTTGGAGCTGGCAAAAAGTGGCGCGGCTTGACTTTTCGCACGTGCGCTTCTTGTATTACTGGCGGGGCTTACCTGGGAAAGATCCGAAATTTTAAATTTAAATTTAATTTTAAATTTAAGTTTAAAAATTCAAATCGTAAATCGTCACAACCGTAATCATCACTATTACCATCGAAGACTTCTCAAAGAAGAGGATGACGATGACAACGACGATGGCGGTGGCGGTGACGGTGATGGAAAGATTGCAGAAAGGAAAGAAAAAGTTGGATGCTTCACGGATGCTAGGAATTGGGCGGGAGAAATAGTTTCTGGGCAGACGAGAACTGGACAAATATTGGTGAGTGACGGATCCCAAGATCTCTTGATAGAATGTAATTCAAAGTCATCGTCATCGTCATCATCACCAACATCATCATCATGATCGTCATCATCATCATCATCATCATCATCATCATCATCAACGTCATTATTATCATGAATGAAATTCTCCATTAGCAGACCATTAGCAATCGTTACTGGGATCGTTGAGTTATTCTATAAAATTTTCCACCACGGAAACGTACGTACGTCACGCATGAGTGCGGAATCCGTTCCGCATGGACGTCTTCCAAGATGTTTACACAGAGACTGCATGTTCTCTTGAAACCATGGCAACCTTTGATGGCGTTTTGGAAATCGACTAATGGCGCTTTGAGGACGCTCGGTTGTTGTTCGCAGTTGTGCGCAGTTGCAGAGACATAGGTCCGCACAACTGCGCACAAGTGTACACAACTACGCAACAACTACGCACAAGTGCACACAACTACGTACAAGTGCACACAACTACGCACAACTACGCACAAGTGCACACAACTACGCAACAACTGCGCAACGACGCTTTTGTTGTTGGCAACAAGACAAAAGATCCTGAAACAAAAGATTGGCATGAAGGATTTTGTAAAGAAGATTTTAAGGGATACGCTCACTGGTATTGATCGTCATCATCGCCATCATCGTCGTCGTTATCATCATCATGATCATCATCGTCTTCGTCGTCGTTATCATCATCATCATCATCATCATCACCATCATCATCATCATCGTTACCTTCGAAATAATGTTGTCCAATAATATTAAGCTCGCTATCTAAGACTTGTCCGACAATTTTTGAACATAAACTGAAATGAACTTCCTGATAAGCAAGACTAGG
>CM067530.1:830000-835000 GCA_034509925.1 Hirudinaria manillensis | reverse complement strand
ACGTGACGTCAATCAAGTTGGTGGGTGGGGTTTAGGTAGTGACGTCACGTCAATGGAAACATTTTTAAAGGTACATTTTTATGGAGAAGAAATAATTTTTATTTATATTTATATTATATAAAAAAACAAAATTATTTTTATAAAGGAAAGGAAATAATCTTTGTTTTAAAATTATTTTATAAAATAAAGAAAAATTCTCTTAGAAGAATTAAAATAGATTTTATTTATAAATAATTGTAAATTATAAGAAATAAATTATTAAAGAAGTAAATTTATTCTTTAAAAAACAGAAGATATTTATTGGATATTAAATGTGATTTAAATGTTTTGGAACGACGCCAACTGAAGCAATAATAACAATAATAATAACAATAATAATAACAATAATAATAATAACGATAATAATAACAATAATAATAATAACAACGATAATTTTCAATTGGCTGGTTTAAAGAACCCCATGATTACCTTAGCAACAACGGTTGCTAGGCACAACATACAAAAGAAATTTTTTGCCTTCTCTTAGTTTAAAACCGTTAAAACCCGAACTTTTTAAAGCACTGAATGCTTTTAAAATAAAATCTTTGATTCTAAATAATATTAAATAATTTAATTTTATTAATAATATTGTTTTGTATTGTTTTTAATGTAAATTTATATTTATTTATATTTTATAAACATTAAATTTCATAAGTTGTGATCCTAGGAAAGGCATTTTATTTCTAAATGAATTAAAATGAATTGTTGAAATAAACATTTAGAATTACATAAACATTTCGAGGCATAACAACAACACAGCAACACAACAGCAACACCATCAACAACAACAACAACAACATACATCAACATGAGATATCCCATTTCAAAGACATTAAAAATTTAAACGTCTTAATTTCATTTTAAAAACAATTTAAATCCCAAAAATTCACCCAACTTTAAAACCACGTCGATCAGTGTAACGAACATAAACAAGCACTCGTTGAACTCATAATGTACATGAATATACATGAATATACATTTGAATATGCATCGAGCTACTTTTTAATTTAATTTTAAAATTTAAAAAATGTATTTTAAATTTAATTTTAAAATTTAAAAAATGTATTTTAAATTTAATTTTAAAATTTTAAAAATGTATTTTAAATTTAATTTTAAAATTTAAAAAATGTATTTTAAATTTAATTTTAAAATTTTAAAAATGTATTTTAAATTTAATTTTTAAATTAAAAAAATCTTTTAAGCAGTCCTTCTTTCCAATTATCACCCACATCAAAAAATGTTTTCAACGTTTTCCAGGTGCAACATTTTCTTTTTTCTTTATTTTCTTCCATTTTTTTTTTATAAATAAATAAATAATTAATTAAAAACAATTGAAAGAAATTCTTGCGAAAATGGAGTTAAGTGACGTCACAAAACGATCGTACTTGGAGAGAAATGGATAGATTGGTCTCACAAAAAAAGCTAAAAGCCTGTTATTTTCAGATTTTGATTTCAAAATAATATTATTTTCGGAGTATAATTTAAAAATAATATTATTTTCGGAATATAACTTCAAAATGTAAAACTGTAAAATATATATATATATATTTCTGAATGATATTACAAGCTTTTTTTTAAATAAATCAATTATTTTCGGAATATAATTTCTAAATTCTAAATAATATTGAGAAGTTAAATTACATTGAGAAGTTTGTATACATACAAAAAAATACTCGAATGAACACCAAAAGAATTGAAAGGCAGAACTGATAAATCTGTGGTTTGAACGTCCTTTAGGAGATCCGTTACCATGGAAACCTGATGATGATGACGACGACGATGATGGTGGTGATGGTGATGGTTATTAAAGCCTCGTGGTCGCTATTACACATAATCATTTGGACAAACACAGCGACAAAAATAGCAACAACAATAACAGTAACAACAACAGTAGCAACAACAACAGCAACAACAACAGCAACAACAATAACAACAGTTGAACAACAGTTTGTAGTTAAATTCATTTCGAACCTATCCGTGACTTTCACGCATGATTAAATGTGTTTTTTTTTTAATGTTTTTTTACAATTTCAATTGAAATCGAGTTTAATGCATTCTGAAACTATCGTCAAAATATCGATGTGGTGGATGCTTGGGTAAACATTAACGTTAGGATGGCGAATGTGGTGGTGATGATGATGATGATGATGATGATGGTGATGGTGGTGGTGGTGGTGGTGGTGGTGATGATGATGATGATGATGATGATGATAGCTTCTGATTAACATGATGACGGTGACGATGAAGATGACGACGATGGCTAGCGATGATCTACTTTATGCAGGCAATGTTCGCCAGTTTCGTTCCTGAAATAGCAGACATTCTTGGAGAGAAAAGCAGATTCAGGGAGCCATACAAGAAAGAACACGGAAGGAGGTGATGCTGTCATCCATTATCATCCATCCATCCATCCATCCATCCATCCATCCATCCATCCATCCACCCATCCATCCACCAATACGATGATTCATTTATTCATTCATGGTATTCTTAATCTGTCATGTATGAGCGATGGATGAACGTTGGAGGAATGAAATAAAAATGTAAAACAATCAAATTCAGGCACGAATGCAACTGGGGGGAAATCTTAAAACAACAAATAATTGACCAATTGAGGTCAATTACTAAAAAAAAAGCAAATAATTGGATCATTAAATCCTTGCCTCGTTTAATACAATCATTCGTTCACCGAAGACCATACCTTCCTCCCTACTTCCATCCATCCATCCATCCATCCATCCATCCATCCTTCCACCCATCCATCCTTCCATCCATCCATCCTTCCATCCATCCATCCATCCATCCATCCATCCATCCATCCATTCATCCATCCTACTTTATAGACACGTACTCCTATGTGGTCACATAACAGCTGAAACTGTTAGCAACTTCGTAACTGATTTCCTCCACGTGGAGAGAGAGGACGTCGACGTTGATGTCGTCATCATGAACAAGTGAGTCGTCATCGTCATCGTCATCGTCATCGTCATCGTCATCGTCATCGTCATCGTCACCGTCATTCATTCATTCATTCATTCATTCATTCATTCATTCATTCATTCATTCATTCATTCATTCATTCATTCATTCATTCATTCATTCATTCATTCATTCATTCATTCATTCATTCATTCATTCATTCATTCATTCATTCATTCATTCATTCATTCATTCATTCATTCATTCATTCATTCATTCATTCATTCATTCATTCATTCATTCATTCATTCATTCATTCATTCATTCACTCTTCCCTCCTTCCACCCATTCATCCATTATTCTGTTGCTTTATTTCATTCATGTATTTCTATAGCTTCCATGCTACTTTGGGGTGAATCGAATCTGAAAGTTGTCAACAGCCAAAATAAATTTTTAAAAAAATTATTGTCAAATGTTATAAATAAGCAATCATCATATTATAATTTATATTAATTACTATTGTTTATTTATTATAATTGATTGTTTAATTAATTAATTTTTTAAAGCAATTATCATATTATAATTTATATTAATTAATATTGTTTATTTATTATGATTGATTAATTAATTTACTCACTTATTAATTAATTAATTTATTTATTTATTCATCCACCACTAGTTATAAATAAGCAATCATCATATTATAATTTATATTATTTACCATTGTTTATTTATTATAATTGATTGCTTAATTAATTAATTTATATATTTTTATTTATTTATTTATTTATTTATTTATTTATTTATTAATTTATTTATTTATTTATCCATCCAATCTCAGGAGAGAACCGGACATAGACCTTCAAAGGCTGTTGAAAAGTCACTTCACTCAACTCCATTACATCCAAGGCAACACCATGTCTGAGGATGACCTTGACATTGCACAGGTGAGTCGTTCGACACCTGGAATGGTTCACCTTACCTGGTCGTGTTTACCTTGGCATTGTTATTCTAATATCATAATTTATCATAAATTATCATAATTTCAATATTCTATTATTGTTATATTAATATATTATATTATTATTATTATTATTATTATTATTATTATTATTATTATTATTATATTTGTTTACAGCTGAAATCAGCAGATGCTTGTCTGATCCTGGCCGACAAATATTGTCATGACATCGATGCCGAAGACGCGGGAAACATCATGAGAGTCATCAGCATCAAGAACTACGCAGCAGACGTCAAAGTTATCATTCAACTCCTCCAATACCACAGCAAGGTCAAATAACAAAGCTCTAGAAAATGAATTTTTATTTAATTAAATTATATATTATTATTATTATTAAAAATATTAAGATATTAAGTTTTACAAAATATTAAAATTTTTTTTTTAAATATTAAAATTAATATTAATATTTAAAAATATTTAAAATATTAAATATTAGAAAATATTAAAAATTAATTTTTGATTTAATTAAATAGTTTTCTATTTTTACCTTTTATTTATATATAAAATTTTAATTTTATTTATTTATTTATTTATTTATTTTGTTTTTCAAACAAATTCGATAATTATAATCGACGAATAAATATAAAAATATTCATGAATAAATACCACGCAGACCTACCTCATGAATATTCCGAGTTGGAATTGGGAAAAAGGTGACGACGCCATCTGTCTGTCGGAATTGAAACTCGGTTTTATCGCTCAGAGTTGCTTGGCGCCTGGATTTTCGACTCTTATGGCAAACTTGTTTACCATGAGGTCCTATCAGAATGTTTGTATACGATTGTATATTTTGTATCAGAATGTTTGTATACGATGATCTTTGTATATTTTGTATCAGAATGTTTGTATACGATGATCTTTGTATATTTTGTATCAGAATGTTTGTATACAATGATCTTTGTATATTTTGTATCAGAATGTTTGTATACGATTGTATATTTTGTATCAGAATGTTTGTATACGATGATCTTTGTATATTTTGTATCAGAATGTTTGTATACGATGATCTTTGTATATTTTG
>CM067530.1:782500-827500 GCA_034509925.1 Hirudinaria manillensis | reverse complement strand
ATAACAACAATAATAATAACAATAATAATCATAATAATCATACCCATAATAACAATAATAATAATCATAATTGATATAGACTTAGTACATCCTGTAGTTAATAATGTTATTAACTGATTCATAATGTTTAATTATTTATACGTAACTGATTGACATTTATAATTATAAAGATCAACCAAGTGATAAGAGTTCAAAGTTGAAAGATAAGATCAATTGGCCGCAGTTGATTGGCTCAAATGATTGATTGGCGGATCGATTGATTGATTGATTGATTGATTGATTGATTGTTTATTCGTGACATCAGGTTGTTTGCCAACTTCAACCAAAGATCCTGTCTGTGTCTGCGAAGTCAACAGACTTTTTAGCACATCGTAAGTCTTTGTTTATAATTTTTTATATTATATTTATTAAAATTGTTAATATGTTATTGTTTCTGGTCACGCATTTATTTGGAATATTTAGAAAAAAAATCAATCAATTAAAAAATCTTCAGCCTCTAAGGTTCAAAGTTCAATAGGTACTTATGACCCAACGACCTATTGACCTCCACTGCCACAATTTCCAGAGTTCCTACGAGCAGCTCAGCGGCTCTGAGGGCTTTGAGCAGTTTGAACGTCGAAAGTAGCGATGATGGAACCTGTAAATTCGACTCAACGGGAATGTTTCACTGGTGTCCTGATCGGTCCTTCATGTCCTCAGTTATTGTCAGTTTATTGTTTTTATTACGTTATTGTTTAATATTTATATTACGTAATATTATTATTATTATTATTATCACTATTATTATTATCATAATTATTATTGTTATTATTATTATTGTTGTTATTATTATTATTATTATTATTATTATTATTATTATTATTATTATTATTATTATTATTATTATTATTATTATTATTATTATTATATGTATCACTGTCAGTTGTTATTTATGTCCTCGTGGTTTCATTATCTTATCGGAAATTGACCACATTCAAGTACAATTTATCTGAATTGATAAATATTTAATGAAATAATATAATATATCTTGTGATACTACCACAACCATATCATCATATAGTTGTTAATCATCGCAAAGTGCAGTAATCATCGTTGCCATCATCCTCGTCATCATCCTCGTCATCATCGTAGTCTTCCAATCTTCCTCAGGACAAAGACGAAGCAGAGAAATTGTCGGACCACATCATCGTCTGTCTGTTCTCGGATTCGTGTTCTCCTTTGATCGGCCTCCAGAACCTCGTGATGCCACTCAGGGCCAGCAACTTCCACTTTGAGGAACTGAAGACCATCGTCATCATCGGAGATTCCGATTATCTTAGGAAGGAATGGAGACATCTTTGCAACTATCCGAGACTGTTTCTCGTCTTCGTGAGTTGCAAACTCTTTAGATATTCAGTTGTACTTCTTGAGTTCAGATTTGTTTTTCCTCTTTTCTACTTCTTCTACTTCTTCTTCTTATTCTGGAGTTCCAAATCCTGTACTATGTGAATACTCGTGGTTCGAAGGGAACAGAGGAAGGGATTTTGATTGTATTTTTATATTAATTTTTGAGAAATTTGGCAAGGAAATGATTTTTGTGGCTTGGAGGGGTTTACGAGGTGACAAAGATTATTTGAATTGAAACCATGCAAAACTAAATATTGCTTTGAACGTTAATTAATAACAAATTACTAATAACAATATAATGTATTATAATAATTAGTTAATACAATAATTAATACAAACATAATCAATAATTAATACAATAACTAATAGAAACATAATCAATAATTAATACAATAACTAATACAAACATAATCATCAATTAATACAATAATTAATACAAACATCCTTTTTTTCCCTTCCACAATGGCAGGGTTCTCCTCTGAACAGAGCCCTTTTGAGGACAATAAACATCAATTTATGCGAAGTTTGCGTCATCCTGACAGCCAAAAAAAGTCTCTCAGAAGATCCAACCCTGTTGGACAAAGAAGCAATCCTTTGTTCCCTCAACATTCAGGCCATGGTTTTCGGAAGAGCGAACAGAAACTCACAGATGATGAGCGCTTGTGCGTTGAAAATTTATATTTATATTATCAATAGAATGAAATAATTTACGGCATTATACGACTCACTGGTGTAGTATTTAATATAAATCCTAAATAATTTGTTCTAGTAATTAAAATATTATTATAAATTATGAAGACAGACAGGGATTGTATATCGATCTGTCCTTAGCAAATTAATGTTTGTCCTATTGTCCATTCTCTCCAGAGGGTTTATATTGTTATTATAAATTATCGTAATTGTAAATTATTGTTATTGTAAATGATGATGATGTTATTGTTATTATAAATTATTATTATAACCGTTATTCTTATAACATTATAATTATATTCTCGAATGACTCATCAGGTTTCAGAGAAGTTTGCAAATCAAAAACAAAGCAAGTCACTAAAGGACTCCAAATTCCTTTGATCACAGAATTAGGTAATTAAGTGATTATTGAGTGGCTTGGGTTGCTGTTGTTGAAGTAGTTGTCGTCATTATAATTATTATTATTATTATTATTATTATTATTATTATTATTATTATTATTATTATTGCTTTTTATTTCCGGGTAATTTATAAATCTGATAAAAAATAATAATAATAATCATTTAAATAAATTACTGGATTTAATTGCACAATATTCCAAAAGTCACAAGAAATTGTTTTTACAGATAACGACATGAACATAAAATACATTGCACCCAACAACGACGAATCCTACGACGAAATGTACCTATCAAGGCCTTTTGCTTCTGGTGTGGTCTTCACCGTCAGTGTACTCGACTCTCTGATGAGTACAGTCAGTTCTTAGTACTTGATGAATATCTTATGAATGCATGAAATATTTGTGTGTTAAATTGGATTGCATTAAAAGACATTGGAGTTTGGTGAATTAGGCAGTCCTAAAGCTCTAAGAACTGGAGTCGGCAACCTAAGGTAAGCACGCCAGACTTGGCACTTATAATGATTTTCATTGAAGCACGGACCAAAACATTCTTAGTACATAAAAGACAAAAACTTCAACGTGGCTCACCTCGTCTTACCGATTTCATCTTTTCTTTCGCTCTTGATTTGAAGCTAATTTTAGAGTGGCCCCATGGTTAGCCCATCGAATGTGGACCATTATCCCATCATTATTAATAGTTACAGCAGGGGTATTCGAATGGCAGCCCGCCAAAGTTTGTGAAGTAGACCGCAAAGATATTGAAACTATGAATGATTTAATGTTTTTAATACTTGCACAACATGTACTACGAATCAGCCTTTTGTTCGTGAACTGGTTTTAACTTTTACACTTGTTAGAACGTTAATGAAAGCATCAATAACATAATTAACAAGCGGAAAATGTACCTGGAAATCTGGAGCATTGCCTGATTGGTGCAGCATTATTCGCCAGGCAATAGAGCGCCACCTGTCGAAATACTCGTTAGACCAACCATAAGACTGCAAACTTGGATTGTCGAACTACTGCAACGTTTTATTGCAATTTACCAATTTCCAACTTCAGTTGAATTTTATTTGCCAACATTTTCTTTTGACTCAATAGTTCATTGAACCACCACAAGCTATGTCCTTTGTCCTACTAATTATGCCGACGAGTAGCACTAATTCCTCAGAGTCATACTTCTAGGGATCATCTCTTTAGTTGACTTCGCCAGGACGTCAGTCAAAACTGATTCTGGTACCCAAACCAGGATGACGAGTCTCGGCGCCTCTCACTGAGCGCGAGGAAGGGTTGGCGTGGTTTGGTCGTCTTTGGGAACGAAGGCGTCCACTGCTCCTCCCGTCGATGAACGCTCTCTCTCGTCTCGGACGAGTGGGGGGTGAGAGTCGCTTTCCGACTGGTTCTACTTTTTTTTTATCGAAATAAAGTTAATTTCCGCTAGAGGCAAGGTGCCTTTTCTTAGCTTCCATTTATTCGTAAGCAGGGCGCCCCCTGTAGAAATAATTTTTCGATCGACTGTCTTGACGGCTCTAGTCGTGAGCGAATTAGAAACACAACTTCGGCATAATCAACAGAAGAAAGGTTGCCAACTCTCTAAGTTCAAGCAAAACGTAATGTGAAAGTAAATCAATAACAAATTCATTACTTAAAGCATCCCCGTTGGAAATGAATGGCCTCATTCATATTATTATTATTATTATTATTATTATTATTTTATTAATTACACTTTACAAGCATGTGCATTTACAAACTCCTATATCTTGACGATATCAGCCTTATGAATTAACTAGTATTATTATTATTATACCCGGTGTTAATACCCTAAGTAGATATCCTTTACCCAACGTCTCCCGCTATTTAAGCGTCTATGTTTTCAACAGGCATATTACAGCAAGAACTCGCTGAGCCTCATAAGAACCCTGATCACAGGCGGTTGTACCCCTGATCTGGAGCAGATCTTGGCAGAGGGCATGACCTTGGAGTGCGGCGACATTACGTCTGAAACTATAATCAACAGGGAAAGGTGCAAAGTCACTCAGTTCAAACTCTCTTGCGAACCATTTCTTGCCTTCGTGGTAAGTTAAATAAATTGATAAATTTATTATTTAAACTCAATTGAGTGATAATTTGTAACATTTGTAATGACGTGTTGGAACAACGATCTTATAAAATGTGATTTCATGAAATAATGTCGTTAATTGGCTCAAAAGAAAGAAAAATATTTAAAAAAAAATTACTGTATCTCGTTAATAACGGAATAATAACAATAATATTAAAACTTTTAAATTTATTATTTAGTTGCATTCAGAATTACTTATTACGTGTAATCGGTTTAAAGCCAATAATGGATCTGATGGTTTTCAAGGGCAAACCCTACGAGGATTTGTTTCTATTTGCCCTCGAGAATTACGGAGCCCTGTGTCTGGGGATATTCAGGGCTTTCAGCGACAACTGTAACAACACGATATGCAAGAGATACGTCATCACAAACCCTCAGAACGACCTGCAGTTGGTCTCAGCGGATTGGGTGAGAATTTAGAAAAAAAAGAAAGAATTTTATGTATAAACAAAGTCCAATGTCTTATTTGCCTTCGAACAATTGAGCGTGTTGCTGCACGACTGAATCAACAAGTACCAAGTTACAACACTACATTTTGAATCATATTTATTTATCATGGCTTACGAAGATGATGCCTCATTTTTTGAGCGTCAGTTATTTCTAGCATAATTTAAAAACAAGTTCATGTCAAGAATCGGGCCTGGGAAAATAGGTCATTTTCTAATATGAATTTATAACTGGAGAAGTAAAGCCACATTTGGAAATAATGTCTTTACTTAAATGTCTCTTTAAAAAAATTAATTTCTTATAAAACCAGTAATAAAAAGTCATTTGCAAAAATTAGATGCTCACTGAGTATCGTTCATTTTTATGCGCTCCTCAACATATAAAAGACGTTCAACGTTGAATTATTAAATCTTTTAAATTTAAATCTTTAAATTAACAAGAAATCTTTATTTATTTCATCTGCAGTGCTTCTGCTTATGTCCTGGTAACAGGTATCCAGATGCATTCTCTGTCAAGAAAGCAGATTAAAAACTGGAACAAATCACGAAATCAAAGTCCACGAAAAACTAAATTTATTTTTTTTAGCGTGAATTAATCATTTTATGTAATATAAAATTACATAAAATTACACCTTTTTCGATGCAACTTGCTCATTCAGTTTTGCCATTCATTCCAGAGTTAGAAGTATTTACTTCTGTAATGCAATCTTCGGACAATATTTGTTAATATTTATTATATGATTAATTTATAAATTGTCAGTTAAAATCTGCTATCGTGTTACTAAATCTCCAATTGTGGAATGTTATTTTGGCTATATGTCAAGCACGTGCTATTAGTACTACGTATACTTTCGATGAATAACGTCAGTTACTTTTAGATTACCACACTAAAGTTCTAATTTATATAATTATCTTATAATATCCTTGGGGAAATTAAAAAATTTAAGCTAAAATTAAATTTTATATACCCATAGAACTACCCAGGAATGCCACATTTCAATATTTTTCATTTTATGAAATGAAATAAAAAGCGTAAAATCTTCCATTTCGTGATTTTTCAATATTTTGATTACAAAGCCACTAATGTTGTTATTATTAGCTAACTTAATTAATGAATAGCCTTCAGATTTTATGGTCTTGCTTGGTGGAATCGGGTTTATCACTAAAGGTCCACTTCATCAAGTGATTAGCACATTTCTTTGATTATTTTATTGAAGTTTTACTTATATTGCATTATACCTCTTAAGATCTCTACATAACGCCAGATCCCATGCTGGTTTGAAAGCTCATGCCCGAAACAAGGCGAACAGGCAGTTTGCTTGGGTTTAAAACTTTAAAAAATACAAGTTTAACTTTAAAAAATAAAAGTTGATTAAATTAGTTTCCATTTCATAGCAATGTGTTTTTTTCCCAAAAATGTCAAACCCTTTAATGGCAATATGAATAAATAATCGAAAACTTGCGGAACGCGTCATAGCTCAAAAAAGCAACGGATGCGTTGCCACCATTTTTGTTTTCAAATGTTTGGAGCAGAGTTTTGGTCAGCGCTGCTCTTCCCCTGATTTTCGACGAAAAACTAAAAACGATTTCAGCAACTTATGATAACAAGTCGATATAACACCTACCCATGTCCGCTCATTGTACAACTCACTTTATTACTTCCACTCAGCAGCCGCTCCTCCGGGGAAATAGAAAACCTGCCTTCATATACCGTACGCAAGCTCTGCACAGTCCTTACCAAATTCGCAGTTCTCGACTCAGGCCAGGACCAAAGGCCCCCCGTGGTGCCACACGAACGAATTATTTATTATTATTATTATTAAAGTATTGATCTTAGAGAGTTTCAAAAATATGCCTGCCCTCACAACGCAATAGTCGTCAACTGTCAAAGAAGCATTTTCAAAACGACCCACTTCTGCTGAAAGCAACGGCAGAAACACGTTTACAATTTGTTTGTCGAATCTTTTGGCAGTGCTTGCTCATCAAAGAATTAACCTGATCGGATATATATCGCCACGACCACATCGGTTGATTGTTTAGTCGCATTTCTTAAGTTTGAGTAGGAAACTTCAATCCAAACAACGACCCCAAGTTTATAGGAGTGAAAATATAAGAAAATCTGATAAATACGTGTTCAACTAATGTAGAATATCTTGCATGATAATGACTCTCCAGGCCAACGAAAGCAACAAGCAGCCAGGTGGCGGTGGTGGACGAACGAGAGGTGGAAACGTCACGGAGCACTCCGAGGTCGCCCTGCCGAGACCTGACGAGTAATCGAGACCCCCAAAACAAAACACGAGACGCTACGATGGCGACGGCTTTGAAGCCCGTGCAAACGACGTTCATAAAAATAATAAAATTGCCAATGCATTATGGTTGGAGTTTTGGAGGACCAATAGATAAATAATTATACGACATAACATTGGATCCATCACCATGACGACTATTGGAAACAAACAAACAAACAAATAAACAAACAAACAAACAAACAAACAAACAAATAAACAAGCTCCAAAGCAACGCTTAAGACTGCAAAACGAATCGCAAAGAGACGAGTTTCACGACGCAAAAGATCGATCGGCAGACCCACAGCAACCCTCCACAATCCCCCCACAAACGACCACAAGCCACCCATACTCCTACCCACTTTGCCCCTTCCTGCAAGCCACTTTCAAGTTATGGATATCATACATGAGTTATTAAGAATCGACTGCCTTTATGCAAATCCTTAGCTGACAAATTTCCTTTACACAATCTTTGATAGAAATCTTTGCAAAATTTTATTTAAGTACATTTGTACATAATTGTACAAAAATGTACAGAATTATGTACAATTGAATGTACATTATGTCGATACGCTTGATGTTTATAGCTGCCGGCAGAAACCGATTCCGGACGAGACGAGGGTCGCACGTCCACCACCGAGGCACCGACTCCGTGCGGATCCTTCCTTGCCTTTCGCTTTGCGTCCTGGGCCAACGTGCGCTCAAAAAAATGCTTCCACTTTGCCGTGAGAAATGCAGGGACGAGCGGAAGTTTCCGGGGGTCCGTCGAGTTAAAACGTGAGAGTCACGAAACCTGAATCATCATCGAAGGCGTGTGTGTACTAGCAGTAGTAGTAGTGGTAGTAGTGAGGAAACCGTCCGAAGAAGTACGTACATACGTATGTACACATGAACGAAGGAACGAAGCGAATCAAAGGTGCCGTGATTAACTGAGAACAAAAAAAGGAAGGAAGGAAGAAAGAAAGCACGAAAACGACGCAAGAAATGACATTTAAACCGTCAAATGCTTGCCACGTCGAGAACTAACATCGAAGTCAAAATAAACGAAACTACGTCACCACCGTAACAGCACTTGCAGAATCCCGGCCCTCCGAAGTCCGGAGAGGTTTGCCGATAAAAATGTTAATTCTTAACGACCTAACGAATTAGCAGAACGTCCTTTAAGAATATCCCTCGAGAATCCGGACGAAATAAGCTAAGATGGCTCGATTACCAAGATACGATACGATACTCGACCTGATGAAATCGTTCGGGCATGATTTTCAGACGATCGGAAAGCAGGCATTGAAACGTTACAATTTCGAAAAGTTGAGACCGGAGTCCGCCTCCGAGAGGCAAGAAGACGAAGAAATAACTAGGAACCCCTTCCAGTACTTCAAAGTCACGCGCAACGACAGCAAGCTCGATGAAACACGACAGACTATTTTTTATATATAAAAAAAAAATAAAAATAAAATAAAAGAAAAAAAAATAAAACCCTAAACCCGACCTGGGAGGATAAGACTTTTTCAAATGGCCCCGTTGGACGGCGCCCCGGGAGCCGAGTCGGAATTCTTGGTGTAGTACTTTTCCAGCTTCGCCAGGATGTGCTTGCCGTACGTGTACTTCCTCAGTACGGACACGTGCAGCTTCAGTTTGGCGATGAGTTGCTTGCGCTGAGGCTGATCTGCCACGTCTATCATTCTCTGCACCACGTAGTTGGCAAACTGATCCTTCATCATGGTGAACAGGGCGCAGTTTTGTCTTTGATGGAAAAAATTTCTTTTTAATTAATTACGGATTTTTAATAAATTAATTAATAATGAAGTTAAATGCATGCATTTAATTAAGACATTAACTATGAAGTCAACTACGGATTCAGACAAAGTCATTTCAAATCATCCCAGTCCTTTCAAACAAACAACACTTCCTCACCCGTCAGGGGTGCTGCAGATCTCCTCGATGAGTTGCGCCCTCTCGGATCGCGACGCGTGGGCGACGCACTTCTCGACCACGTTGCTGTTGCCAATGACGACGAAAATGTTTAACGTGGTATACAAAATTATGTAAACATATACACAGGGTTAGGGTTAGATTAGGGTTAGCTTTAGGGTTAGGGTCACACAAACAATAAGAAACTTCTATACAGATTCTAATTAGCAAGGCTAAGAGGCAGTTTCCATGAAAGAAACTCTAAATATTTTAATAGATTCAAATTACGAGCTCATAAACGTAGGATTGCAACAAAACACACAAAATAAAAGAAAATAAAATAAAATAAATGAACGAATAAATAATAAATCTTACAGCAACATCCTAACAAACCTGGCAAACTTGTGCTGGCTCAAAGACAGGACTTTGTTCTTGACCTGAGCCACGATCCTGCTTTTATCCTCCGGCTTGCCGTGTTCGAGCACGTGTTGAATGACGTAGTTTCCGTATTGGTCCGAGATGAGGTATTCGCAGTGCTGGTGGAGTTCTTCCATGATGGGTGCCTTTTGTTCGGGAGTGCAGTGCTCCAGGATGCGTTGGATGATCCGGCAGCCGTACGGATGAGCGGAGAGCGCCATCACCTGAGAAGAAACGAGAGTTCGTCAAAATTCAAAGTAATTTTCAAACTAATTCTCTCGAATTTATCTGCATGTATTATTATAATTTATTCGTAGACGATGCAGTGAATTGCGAGCAGGTATCGTGACATTTCATTTCTGTCGAATAATAATTAAGTAGCGAATCAATTGTAGCGAGTGCATTTCATCCAAGTACATTGTACAATAACATAATTAGTAATTTCAAATTTATTTAATCAGAATTAAATTATTATTAAGTTTAAATAATTAGCCATTAAATTGGTCCTCCATCAAGAAATCTGATGTCGATCGACATCAATCTTTTAAATTCTTGAAACAAGGCCACGTGAATAAATAATCACTCGAAACCAGACAAATGCAAAGTCCAATTAAAAGGACACGAGATAAAATAGGAATAAACAAATAGATAAAATAAACAATCCATGCCAACGAATAGTGACCACCTGTCCTTTGAAAGCATCTATGATGAATTGAATGTGATTTGGATCCACGCATTCGATGCACTTCTGGACGACATGGTTCCCATTCTGATCCTTGACACACTTCTGGACGTGTCCGTCCAGCTCCTTCACTATTTCAATCTTTATTGAAAAAAAAAGATATGATGATAATATTTATCTTCAAGTGAATTTGAAATTAAATTGACTTTCACAAACATTCCCTAAGGACACTTAACAGTAAACAGCGAAGTTTAGAAAAGGCATATTCGCACCTGCATGCTCGAAGGAACGGATTCTAGAGCTTTCTGAACTATACGACAGCCGTACATCTGAAGAGCCAACAGCAGCACGTGGCCCCTTATCTTTTGGGCGAGACCCAGCTTTTGCTCGGGAGTTCCAAATTCGAAAAACTTCTGGATCACGTAGTTTCCGAAGACGTCGGTCATGAGACTGTAGGCCGAAGGAAGAATTTCATTGTAGACCATTTGCTTTTCGGTCGGGGAAGCCCTCTCTAGCTTCTGTTGAATGAATCTAAAACAGGAACAGGATTAGTTTTATTATTATACTAATTCCTTCATTTAACACAAAAAACTGAAAAGAGCAGCAAAAAAAAAAAAATAAAACTCAAAGGGCCAGCCTTAAGGAAGCACATGGTTCCGCTAGTAGACTGACCCATGAAACACAATAAGCAGAAAAGTTAACACAAAAAATTAGGAATGATGGTATATAATTAAATGGTTCCATTAATCAGAAGGTGCATGTTTTTAAACAATAAATATAGTACAATAACATGTAGTTAAAAATCTCTCTTGAAATCCAACGAATTCCTCAAAAAGCAAAAGCAAAAGCAAAAACAAAAAGCCTGCACCTTGAGCCATGTTGATCCTGTGAAAATTCCACGAGATGCCCCACTAGATCCTTGAGCTGTAGATTGGAAGCCAAATTGTTGCGAAAGTCTTCCAGCAGCTGGCTCCTGCCAGAACCGGTTTGATCTTTGTTGGCGATGCCCGCCTGGGCCCCGTTCGGCAGTTTGGGAGGCTGTCTGGGTAGGTGTTGTTGATTGAAGAATTGCTGAGAGTTGAAGTTGGAAGGCTGAGGAGCGAAGACGAGGCCGTTGTTGAAGTTGTTGAGCGGCAGTCCGGGCACCGGGTATTGATGGGGGACGGATCCGATGCGGTACTTGTTCTCGGCTCCGGGCGCGGAGGAGTACTGGTTTCGAGTCAGGCTGCCGCTTCCTCCGGCGGACATGCCGAGAACTTTTTGGAATTTACATTGAATTTAATTTCAGCGGTGCCAAACTCATTTCTCAAAGAAGAAATTAGACATACCTCCAAAAGATAGGTTGCTAGAAGTGGGCGTGAGAGGTTGGCTGGCTCCCGGAGGTACGAATCCTAGGGGGTTATTGGGAGACATGTTGGGCATTCCACCATAATATTGGCTGTACTGCCTTGTCTTAAAATCTGCACTGCAGAACAGATCTCTACCTAAATTAAAGACACATCCAGTTGAAACAAATTCTTTCTTTAAAATGAAAGCCAATAATAAGGCAATCAGACCAGGTCCAATCATTCCAGAGGGCGTTGAGGTTCCTGCATAAACCCCGCCTCCTGCCGACTGAGGCGTGAGACTCAGGGGGGTGCTTATGACTGGAGTGAACAACCCACTGGGCTGAGCATAACCTGCTAAAAACATCCATCTCAATTTCAACATTTAAAAGCCTGTCTAAATCATATTTACTCAAAACTGCATGGAATAACATTGATTCATTAATGTATTTATCACACCAGGGCTCTACTTATGAAACCAACTTGTCAAAAATGATGTAGCTCTTCACGTTGCACCTGAGCCTATCAAGTTATTTTGCTATTTTCATGCACACATGTAAATGTGATTGAATTTGCAAGAGCCTAAAGAATCTCAAGATCCATCCCACATGCATGTTTTGGGATCTTTGTAGGAATGAGAAAGGAGAGAAGTTGTGATTGTTGGCCATTTTTCTCAATTGCGAATTTTCAGGGTCCATTAGTTGGTGGATTTTTATCCTTTTTATCCCTGACCCGAGCAAAGGTTGCAAAATATATCTGATCAGAAAGCCAAATTTTTTATAATGAAAGAGTTAAAAGGTAAATGTGAACAAAAAAGAGACAGCAAGTTTGAGTTAATGACATCATATGAATTTCAAAATAGAAAACAAAAACGGACAAAACAGCAGTATAGAGTGACCATACTGGTGACTCCGATGTTGCACACAGCAAGGTCATTCATCACTCCGATGTGGACACATCTACGAAAACCCACCCTATTTCAATCCAGCCAAAGCCAAGGCTTCAGGGTATTACAGTCACAATTTGTCCTTGCACATTTATTGATGTGCCTGACAAAATTCATCTCCCTCTCTGGCCTCAACACAAACACAACGAAGTCGGGGCCGAAGTTTTGAATCGGTCGTTGCCAACCTCCTCAAAATTTAATGACAAGTTGCTTCAAGACACCTGCATCACTCACAACATCTTGAAACTTTGAAACAGATGGTCAAGAAGGTTGGAGTTACTGAAGACCTGGCCCAGAACAGACTCCAAAAAACATTTCGTGAAGTTTTGAGAGAAGCAGAAAGCTCTTCTCCATATAAACAGCAAATGTCAATAGCTATGCAACGGCTTGCGGTTATACCACATTTGAACAAAGACATAATCATAACCCCAAGCATAGCTTAACTGTTAGATTCTGCTTTGATCCGAAATGCAGAAGATGGGGAGAACGTTTGCCAATAACTGGATTAGTAACTCATTATCGACTTTCAATGGAGAGGTATATCAAAGAACAGTCTAAAAGGCATTGATAATTGTCGACATAACCTCAGATAATTTGTAATGAATTCATAGATTCCAAAATAATGAGGAAAGGACCTTTTTACAACATTATCACGAACACCTCGACCCCTCGAGTCATCAGTCGAAACATACGGTTTATGTTTACGACTTTTACAAAAAGAAGAAGGAGAAAGGATCATTTCATATGATTTCTCTCCCTAAAATATTCTCTGGTTTATTATATCAAGTAATACCTACAACAATCCATCTCACCTTCTTCATAATACACACAAGCACAGTTCCTCTTTTTCTAAGTCCACTGTAAAATTATTCTCTATACAATATTATGGCCCAAGACTTCAATCCATCAAAGATCATATTTAATTACCCTCCTATCCCTTTAATACACTTTATTTATTGTTCAAAAAATCATTGATATTGTGATGTTATGTCAAATTCAATTGCAAGGTTTTTTTGGTTACACTTTGGTACAGTACTAGTACTAGTACAGAAGTTGTTTACTTTCGTGCCTGATATTTATTGCGTGATATTGAGTTCATGTTTTTGTACATAACTATTTCCTGTATATAATGATTTCTTGGGTCAGTCTGATAGCAGAAGCCAGCACTTCCTCAACGTCAGGGACCCGTCTGATTAATAAAGTTACATTTTTCTGGAAAGGACCGAGATTGAACTTCTTCGACTTCGAAAAAGTTATGCTCCCTCAATACAGAAAGAGGGACACGATACTCAAGGTTGGCCCATTGAGTTTGCATGAACTACCATTAATGCTTTGCAAATAACTCTTCATTTATCATAATTTCTAATGCAAAATCTGAATAAACTCGAAAATACTAAAAAAAGTTTTGGAAAGATGTAGCCAAACAAATACTGGCACCTCAACTCTCCCTCCATTCATACCTGAACCACCCATCAATCCAGTCCATTGAGATCGCACCAACAACTAGTGAAATCATTAAACTAGCCAAAGATATCAAAAGCATTAACACAAACTCCTGTGAAGATCATTGATATAGAATATCAAGAAGCAACAGGCATATAGCTAGTTATGAGTATTTTGTTATTTCAAGTTATTATTACAAAAATGTATTGTGCGTATCATTTTCCTGCTGCCGGCTCTGTCATCAACTGTTTCTGCCTTTACAAACAATAATCTACTAAGTATAACGCAAATTCGTGAATTACAAACTGCCCTTTTTTATGTTCGCTTATCACTTCAATTCCATTCCTAAAATATTTTCTGAATTTTTCATAACAAGCAATAATTATAACAATCCTTCTCATTTCTTACATAACACCCACGAATACAGTCCTACTTTTGCTAAATCTACTTTGAAATTATTTTCTATAAAGTGTTATGGTCCCAGATTACATACCTCAATACCAGATTCAATTAGGGAGTTAACTTGTTTACATTCATGTCCTTTTGAGTTATTATTCTTGTTGTTTAAAAAATTGTATAAGTCACATCTAGTGCGAGATGCCTCAGTTGTTTGAGCTTACATGGTTATATATCTTATGATTTCCAGGGCCAGTCTGTCTAGCGGAAGCTTGCGCTTCCTTAAGACTGATCCTATGAGTTTATTTTGTATTTTAAGTTCATTTGTTTCTTTGTGTTATGTACATAATTGTTTGTTTAATATTGTATATGTTTCAATTTGCTATTTGTTCTTTTAGTTGCTTGGATACCTTAATAAACTCATAAACTCAACAAAAAAAAATATGCCTTAAAAGAGTTCTTAAAGCTTTTTTCATTAGTTTATGAAGGAAAGGAGTTAATCTCTAATCATGGTAATAAAATTCATGAATTTGTTTTTTTTTCTCAGCTGAAGGACACCAACTTCATCACCCATATTTATGCATCAAGATATTGGTTCATGGTTCAAAGAATTTTTCACACATTCATCTGATGTCCGTTCTTACTGTTTGTGTTCAAGTTCAGACATGATGCCTCTTGAACCACACTTAAAAAAATTTCATTAAAGTGCTCTGAAACCTGAAAATATTTGGCCATTCCCGAATCTATTACAAACAACAGCATTATCCTTATTCAAACGTTCTTATAAATTAGATATTTAAAATAAAGAAAAAGTATATATAAAGGACCAAAGAAGGAACTTGCTCATTGTCCACAACCAAAGAGTGGACAATTGCAGCAGACCTGCAGGGAGAGAAGCACTACCACCACAGGTGTGTCGCAAGGGCAACTGGCCTGATTTTGTGCTGGCATCGACAGACTCCTTCGTCATGGTCGAACTAACAGTCTCATGGGAAGACAGAATGGAACTTAGTAATGCTCTGAAGAGCGACCGTTATGAAGAGATGTCAATGAAGCTAGAGGGAAAGGGATACAGTGTGATACATAGAAGTCAGAGCGAGAGGGCTGGTAGGCAGGTCTACCTGGGCCTTTCTCAGGGGAATAGGGCTTAAAAACAAGCAGACAAAGCATTTTGTCCAGAAAATAGCTGAGACTGCATAATCTGCTTCTCACTGGATTTGGACCACGAAGGATCACAGGTAAGCCTCAGGCAATGCGAGGCAAGTTGTCCCTGTCCACTCCACCAAAACAGGGATTCCAGAGGACGGCCAAGAAAGAGACACCCCAGACATCATTAACCCCAAATTTATATCATACTCCAATAGTGACTTTGTTGGTTTTTACAGGAGGTGAAGCCCTCGTGGTTTTTTCGTGAGTGTCAGTGTGAGTACAAGTTGTTTGTTGGAAAGCTACATTGATAGAAGGAAAGTTGATGTTCTGCTATTGGAAGAAACAAGCTGGCATGGACATCCGCTTGATCATAGGATGCGGCCCAGTCCCTGAGAGTGTCAGGATTCATGGCCGAAATACTCGTTGAGTGGGCCAATCCTCTGAAGATCTCTGCCAGAAAACATGTCCAAGAGTTTCAAACAATATACATTAACAATCCTGTTATGAATTGATATTTTTTTTCACCACTTGGAAGCCCATAAGCAGGAATGTATCCCTTCAGGCTATCTCTAATTTAGTTCTTTTTGCTTAGTTTTTCTTAATATTTACCAATTAAATGCATTTCCGATTGCTTTTCAATCCATACCTTGAGTTATTAAAAAAATGCATGCTCAGATTTCTGAGTTCCATGCCACCATACACCTTCAATCAGGATTCAATCAGCAGATTGACCATGGAGGATTAGTTCCTCTGTTCTCCCTAACACAACTATTTTTTTGTCTCATCTTGTTTTAAAGAGTCTACCAAGAGTTAAGAGACCTCCAATTCACATTTGTCCTAATGTGCCTGAAAGTTAACTGTCTAGATAGCAGTAACAATGGAAACAATCACAAGATGTCTCATTGTCAACTGTAATTTAAATGAAAGGCAGAAAACACATCTGATGCTAATCAAATGAAGAATGTTTACATTTTTATGCCAACAGTCAGAATTAAACCTACCTTGTTGTCCCGTGGCCGTGTTAACGAGAATGGAGGCAGGCGACACGAGCCTCACGGGAGTGCCCAGACCCCGACCATTTCCTAGGACAAACTGACCGTTTTGGTCGTAGAATGCAGGTGTTAGGATTTGGTAGTTAGCAGAGGGAGAGGCAGCTGTAAATAATACAAATGAAACCTTAGGATTACCTAAAACATTCTTCTTTATGGCATTTAATGAACGTGCAAAATTCACATAATGATCGTACATTGTATCAATAAAATTAAAAGACCTAAAAGAAATAATACAGTAATTATGAAACAACAAAAATTAAAAAAAAAAACAGACAATAACCTTGAGACTGAATCTGAGCTGTTGGTTCAGGTCCTGACTGAGGTGACATTGGCCTGTTCCTCAACAGTTGCTGTAACTGACCACCATCTTGTTGCTGTTGCTGGGGATGCATTGGGGCAGCCAGATAAATACCCCAAGGAGGCTGTGGACTATAGTATTGTGGGACACCAGCTGGACCTTCAATACAATTGTTTGAAAATATCATTATATTAAAATTTGGGATTTCATACATTTAATCTTAATTAATATATGTAAAAGAAATATTATACAACATTATAATTAGACTATCAGACTATTAAAAAATCACATAATTAAAAACATTCTGAACATGAATTAAGTTTGCAAACAACAAACTACTTTATCAGAAATAATTTTGGCTTAGTCAGGCATGAATTTATATTAATTGATAAAGTTACTGACATCATTAATATTCTACTATTAATTATAATTATAATATTATTACATTAGTTATGCAATGAATGACTAACCTGGCAAAGACATTCCATAAGATTCCTGTGGATGATTAATAATGAATGGAGGTGCTGATGCAAAAGCCTGAACACCTAAAAGGATTCATAATGTTTGTTGTTAAACATTTTCATACAAACAAATACAATCCTGGCTTTATTATAATAAATATAAATAATATCCAATTTCTTCAAAAAAATTCTTCTATTTTGTGAACATCAACCTAAGAAAACAAAAAAATTGTATTTCAGAAACTACTGAAAGAGTGCAAAAGAAGCTAATCCAAATTTCCACCCCTATATTAAGAGGCCTATAAAAGAAATTCTAAGAGGCAATAAGAGATTATAACTTTTGTAACTTTTCAATTATAATAATTTCTACATAAAGCAACCGCTTGTTTAGCTAATAAATAAATTATTTTATAATTAGCAATATGATGATGATGATGAAAAATGCTTAACTTTTGAACCTCAAGCCAAGGTTTAAGAAGGAAGAACAAATCAAATTAATTTAAATTAATTAAATTAAGGAGGTAATAAATTAAAAAAACAATTTCTTTCAAAAATAATAAATCATTACCCATCGGTTGATGCTGTGGGGTCACGCCGTAAGGTGGCTGAGGAACCATGGTCATCTGAGGTTGAGCCAGAGGGTTACGCTGCTGTTGTTGGTGTTGAGTCAACAACTACAATGCAAATTCAATGTTTGCGAATGAATTTTAATCCATCAATATGGATCAATATGGATCAATTTAAAATAATGAACTTTAACCATAATTAATTTATTTTGCAACTATTTTTTTAAGAGAATCATCAAACCAAAAAAAAACATTTAATTTCTGCATTCAAAACAACTCGTCAGTGCATAAATACATTTTACTTATTAATCTGAAAAATCCAAACATTCCAGATTTAAAAAGGCATTTAATTAATTAATTGAATAATTGAGCACTTTCTCAGACGTCCTACTCAGACAAAGCGTGGCCCTCAAAACCGATCGACCAATCAGAAATGCAACTACCTGCTGGCCGTACTCGTGACCAAAGCCCGAAGAATCCGCCTGGAGCATGGAGGTATTCGAAAAGTCCATCTTAAGGAAACCAGTCGAAGGCTCATCAACCTGAACCTGTGGTCAACAGCATTTTTTTTAAATAAAATATCAGAAATATTAAAGTCATCTTCTTGAAATTTACAACCTGGGGATTCCCATGGACAATGGACATGGAATTTCCAATAGTTAAATCGAGACCATTTTTATCTCATTGTACATTAATCATCAAATATTACATCATTATTGCTTTTATATGAAATAATCTGCTAGGTTCACAAGGAACATTTATAATATAATCTATTAAAGTTATGTCAAGACTTCAACTCTTAACAACCAATTCCAAGCATTCTTTATGTCTTACGTGATTTAGAAAAATAAACGTTACGTGATATTCATTAATCCACTGCTCAGTGTAAATTCCTTCATTAAACCTGATCAAATGGAGTAGAATCAAAGTGCATGCCGTGCCCTGGACCACCCATGGCATGCTGTTGCATCTGTTGATGGCTGAGAGGGTGCATGGGAGGAACCATCATGGAGTCGTCCACCTGGGGTTGTTGCTGGTGTTGTTTTTGGAAGGAAGTCGTTTGGTACTGGACCGGAGCGAAGCCGGGCTGATAGGCTGGCACTATTTGGGGAGAATGAGGAAGTGCCGTGGGTACGTTTCTGAACGGACGACTGGATACGAAAAGTTAACGATACAAATATATATTTCAGATAATTCATCATGTAAAAATTGCACAATCAATAATGTTAATGCAATAATAATTATTATTATTATATTAGTGATAAAATCACTAATTCTCACCCAAAAGGAGGGATATGGGAGGGCATGACCCCATTTGAAAGGTCACTGACTCGACCTCCATTGAACCCTTGATTTTCGTTTCTCATTTTTTCTTCATTGGGCATCTACAGAAGAGAAATTAATGGCTTAAGAAATTAATGGCTAATCATCATTACGGTGAATAGTTTTCATCCTTACATACTTAGGTGCGATTTGTCATAATTGATGTCAGTTATCTCGAAATCCATTATTAAAAATCCCCCTCGTCATAATGTTAAGCAACACATTAAGACACATTCCAATTTAAAATACATTTTCGATTTAATTGCAGCTAATTCTAAGACTTATATTCATACAAATACTGAATTTAAAAAAATAATAAAAACATTTAATAAAAATTGACAACGACGAACGAACGAACCTTATTGGCAGTCAAGAGGTGAGCCCGGTCCCTCGATGAAAGGCTCGGGCCTGCACCCAGCACATACTCAGCCATGTTCACTCCGAGCGCTCCGGTCTCCGAAGACCGTGGAGACAAGGAGATCATCTGGTCCGAACTGCCTCCGGTGTAACTGCCTCTCATCCTCTGCACCAGGCTGAAGTTTGGAACAGCTCCAAAGTCAGCTAGTATCAATGAAATATTTCACTGGTAATTCATAAACGAATGCTTTTCTTTATATAAAGTCTGCAACGTGCCTCGGCCCGAGGTTTTAAAACAGATAAATCTTTTAAATAAATAATTTTAAATAAAAATTTCTTTATTAAATATTAAACGACAAAAACTGTTCTGTTTTAATTGCTTTTACACTTCTTTAAAACAATTTCACCAACAGAGATAAACGTGTAGATTAACCGGCATTAAATGGTATTATAATTGGGTATGATTCATATCTCATTCATGCCTCCATCAAAATCTTTACTCAAACATTAATAATAAATGTGAAATTCTTTTGCCCTTATTGTAATACGTAAGTTAGCTTGAATGTAATTTTCTTGCTTCATGTTAGGCCTTAATAACCACAAAGCATGATATCAGGTAATCAGGCAAATCACTTTGCTCGTCCATTGACACAATAAATTTGATTTCAACTTTTTTGTATCAAACACAAGCTACTGATATTTAATTAAATCAACAAATCCAAAATTGGATCCTACATCTGGGAATCTGTGAAGAAAATCTGTTGGTAGGCCAACCCTCCTGTCTCGGGGACCAAAAGTCTACGGACGGTGAGAATATCCTACTCTCTTCGCCTCTCTGTTCTGTGGTTTTGTCATCTTGCCACAGTTTCTTAGGAACCTGAGTAGTTAGGAAATTGAGTAGTTAGCAGCTCATATTTAAGCATAAGGAACCTAAAGACGATGTAAATTGATTTAAACTTCTACCTCTGATTGGCAACAGACGAATAAAAATGCTAAGGTCAAGTGGATCAGGAATATGCTCGAGTATAATGGCTTGCTTAACTAACCAATAAGCACTTTAGAACTTCAAGCGAGAATAGCTGAGGTTACAGTGCAGTCGAAATTCTATTCCGAAAGTAATTAATGCAATTAATGCATCAAATTCTAGGCTTCAACCTGAATTATTTAAATCATGCACCCAGCAACTTGTAATTCGAGGAGTCATGGAGCAAATATAGAATCATGGTGACTGATACTTGACAGAATCCATCTCATTATTTAAAAAGAAATAACAATTATCATCAAATTTTACTAGGCTTCAAAAAAAAACCAATGACAATGTAAGTGATTTCCAATAATCACAATGTAGAATAAAGTACTACTGCCTGGGTGTGATGATCCAAAAATAATCAGGACGTTATAATCTCGTGAACAAATATGAGTTAAAAACTCACTTCTGATTTTTCAGAAAAAGACATGCTATGAAATTCTCTCTCAATGTCGCTGACAGTTCTTGCCTAATTCAGTAATTAATACAAGAATTGACATCAGAAATATTTATTTTCACTGAACACACAATTGGATTAAGAAGTACAAAAACAATCTAAATCAAGCGTTGAAGTTTCAAAATAATTTAACTGATTGCAATTTAACCAAAATATCGACTAATGTCAAACGATAGCCATATTCAAAAACAATTTCCAGATGAATTATTTAAATTAATTAACTAATTATTAAATATTTTTTAAATTATTTAAATAATGCAGCCAGCAAATAGCAATTTTGTAATTCTTAACCCCTTTTTACAAGGAAGAATTTGCAAAATATGAAAACACGTGAATCGAATGCCTACCTGATCCAAAACACTCTCATCTCCCATCCACCTTTTCCCTCCGGAGAACTGCTGCTCCATCTCCGGTCGCTGGAAGAAATAGGCCACCATCTCATCGTCCTTCGACCTGGTTGTCTCGATCTGAGCCTGCTGTCTGTTACTACTTGCCATATCATTTGATAACATCACTTCTCATTCAATTGACACCCCTGGCTAATCTGTTACCCTGTTGGATATAAATTGAAATAAATTAAAAATAATATTATTGTTGGTAATACTAAGCTGGTGGATAATATTGAAAGTCAGACATATTGTCCAACTTATCCAATGTCTACAACTACATGTCTAAACTACATATATTTATATATAATCTAAAAAAAAAACTTCAGATAAGTCAAATTCCTTAAAAATAAACAGAACTTTTCCACTAGATTTCTAATTTGATTAAGCATTCATCATTCAATTAGCTCCTAATTTGTTCAGAACAAAGGTGCACTGAGAGAATACCAAAATTTTTAATAAATATTTTCAGGGAACAACCCTAGAACATTTGCATCAAAAACATTAATGACATTAATGAACATTTTTAGGCAATCAGCATCCAAAGGAACTCTGGGCCCAGTGAATGATTTGCCATTTTACCAACCAATCAAATTAAGTGACCAACCAACATATGTGACAAACAAAAACAAACTTAAGTTAACAATATCGTAAGTTATAAGTAATTCATTTTAAAGTTTGAGCTGTTATTTGATGTTTCCCAGTTGGCAAATTGTTCAAATAAATAAATTTATCAGTATTGATGTCCAGGCTATATCTAATGTAATGTGATGTCTTATGCCATAAAGATATGGTCTAGTCTAAAGTTGTGCATGAGATTTCAGTCATTTCAGTATGGGAATGAATGACTATGTTCCTAAAGCCAAATAAATTAAACATTCCAAAACTTTTTTAAAAATCCACCTTTTTGAGCAAAAGTTGCAAAAAAACATATCAACCAATAAAATCAATATTAGAAAATGAGCCTTGATTGTCAGCAAAAACCTCTGCAACAATAAAATGGATAGTGGCCATGACAAACCCTGTCCCCATCTAACCATATTTAATTTGCATCAATATTCTATGCAATTTTTAACTAACTTTAAATAATCTACGCCATACAAAATCACATCGATGGCAAGTTCGTGGTCATTCTCAGTAACAATAAATAAGTTGCAAATTCGACTACAACAAAAATTCACAAATAGAAGTTTCAAGTTCAACGTTATTCAACAAGTACGTGTTTTTAAACATTTGATATCCTGCCCGAGGTTGCGATTAAGCTATTTCCAGGAATTTACGGACGGAACAAGAGAGAGCAACATAGTTGCATTTGATCAATTAAATCAGATAATAACTCACATCAGATTACAACAAAGAGTTTTATCAAGCTGGTATAAAAACCGTCGCGTAGTGTTAAGTTTAAAAAAACTATCTACAAATATACAACTCGGACGAACCCCCTTACGACGCCATAACTACCATGTCGGATGAACTGTGGTACTTAGATAAAGTTTAGCCAAAACGGGGTCAAGACCATCTGATTTTCTTTTTTGATTATCTTTTCATTTGACAAATGTGAATCAAGCTTATTAAAAACAGCTTAATTTAATTTGTGAGTTATTTCATTTCATATCAGACTAGATTGTAATTATTTAAATGGGAAAAGGTTACTCTATATAAGCTGAAATTTATACTGAATATGAAAAACTTGTTGTAGAGTATGTCAACATTTCCTTGAAAGTTATTGTCATTTTATTTTGTTGAATGCCAAAAACAAAATGTGATTATGTCAACAATTTCGATCTCAGTATGTGTCAGAATCTTGGCTTTCAATTATTTACTTAGTTTATAGGGGTAATCGGCCATTTAAACATATCATAATATTAACGTAATAAGAACACATAATGTGAAGCACGTTCGACTACAATGGCCTCGCAACCGAACGTTTTACGTCGAGCCATTGTACCATGATGTAAAATATGTTATTCAACAAGTTTTTTGTTCGTCGTTAAGCTTTCCAAAATTAATATTTGAAAATAATAACAAACACCGTCATGTAATACTTCGAATGAGATTTTTTTTTTTTAATTTACTTAAGAAGAGTAGATTCAATGATAATGTTATTTAAAAACTTCTACAATTGTAAAACACGACATAATATTAAAGAATGTATGTCGATTTCGGAATGAATTTATGAAAAACAAATGTTCCTCCGAGAATCAAAAAATTATTTATTATTAAAATTTATTTGTAAATATTTCTAAGTTATTAAAATTATTTTTTATTTAACTAATTTTTTTAAACTAACGCCTAAATTTTCGCACCGTCTTTGATATCTTTCAAAACGTCCTCTTTCTTTTCCTCTGGCAGTGCTCCGGATGTAAGTTGCGAATCCACGCTTTTCTTTTTTAAATCGTTTACGTAGCGAGTTAGGTGGGTTCACATAGCTGAAAATAAAATAGCTAGAATGCTAAATGTTGAGGATTACGTTGGACCGACATGGATAATATTTTGACTTTGATCCGATTGGTAAGTTATGACTTGTTTTTCGCAGATGTACTCCACCAACGCGAAAATCGTCAAGCCTGAGGGCGAGAAGCCCGATGAGTTGGAGAGCGCCATTTCTCAGGTCTGTCCATAATGTTGCTTTATTCTGTGAGTATTGCAATAAAATCAATGTTTGTTGTTACTTAGGCTATGCTTGAGCTTGAAATGAGCAGTGACATGAAGTCTCAACTTAGGGAATTGGTTTTCACTGGTGCAAAGGAAGTCGATGTCGCTAACAGGAAGGCAATCATAATCTCAGTCCCTGTTCCACAGTTGAGGGCATACCAGAAGGCCCAAACTCGTTTGGTGAGGGAACTTGAGAAGAAATTCTCAGGAAAGCATGTCGTCTTCATTGCTCAGGTACCCAACAATTTACAGCAATTTAATTTATAAATTGAATTAATTGTTTCTTTTTTCTTCAGAGGCGTATTCTGCCCAAACCTACCAGGAAGACCAGGCAGAAGAACAAGCAGAAGAGGCCAAGGAGCCGCACTCTCACTGCTGTCCACAATGCCATGCTTGAGGATATCTGCTTCCCATCAGAAATTGTTGGAAAGAGGATTCGTCACAAGCTCGATGGTAGCCAAATCATCAAGGTTCATTTGGACAAAAGCCAGCAGACCAACGTGGAGCACAAGGTTATTAGATCAATGAATTAACAAATTTTCAGTCTTACAAAGGCAAATCATTGATCATCAATACTCATACATTCTTTATGTTTTAGCTTGACACCTTTGCTGCTGTGTACAAGAAGCTCACAGGCAAGGAAGTCCAGTTTGAATTCCCAGAATATGTCTTGTAAACTGATTAAAAGACTTTGGGAATAAAGTACCTAAAAATAATCCCTGTTTGAAATGTTTTGCGTGACAAAATGCATAAGCTTTTCTGGAGAAAGCTTTGGAGTGGGAAATATGTGGTCTATGTGTGTAGATAATTTCATGTTTGTTGCAATGCAAATAAGCCTTGCTGTTGCGTGATCGACAAACAACAGGTTTTGATCTTTGCCGACAGTGTTGATTCGGGTTTTGTGTATTCCTCGTGGGTGCCGGTGCTCTGAGTTGCCAGTCTTTTGTTGCATGAGTATCGTTTGTGGTGTGATGGGGTTTGCACATTTAGATTTTGTGTAGGGCTCCTTGAGAAAATATGTGTACATCTAATGCAATGTTTGTTAATTTGCATGACACATTAAAATGACGTTCACTGGAGATTTGACGTATTGGTGGAAACTCGTGCGATTATCTTATGTCTGAGGATAGCCTTTTAGTAAGTGGTTTATAGAAAAGACATGCTTTTACATGATCACAGAGCATTAAAATGCTTCCCTGACTACAAAGAATATTGGATGGCTTACGCGCATGGAAATGGAGGGTTATATAGCTTGTGGCGAAAACCTTGGACGCAATAGACATGATAATGAACTCCATAGCTTAAGTCAGAATTTGTATTTTATATGTAACGAAATGAGGTGAAAATGTCAGCTGCATCCAAATTAGGTTGAAATTGCAGTTAATTTAAATTAATCACATAAAAGATATTGTGAAGTTGTCTAGTATCGATTTTAACATTGCTAGTTATTGTTAAATTAAATACCCACAGAAATATGAATATTATAATTTATTTCATTAGTCACAACTCTAACCAATCATTGTAAGGTACAAGTAATTCTTAGCATTCTTGATATAAATTTCTTATCAAAATTTGAAATAATTTGTTGTAATTGCAAGAAAAGTCATCTTAATATAAAAATTATACCAATGTAAATTCTTTAAATTATTAGAAAGATATTTTGCGTTAACAAAATTTTAAAATTTAACAAATATTGCAAAAATAATGCTAATGTAAATTAAATTAATGTAAAAAGATATATTAACAATTTTAGATAAAGTAGTTTTATTCTCTTTCGACATTCTTTATCTTATTTACTTCTTCCGCCATCTTTTGCTCCGATTAAGCGTGGTGTTCGTTGTTGCTCGATTTTGAGGGTATGACTTACAGTGACCAATTTATTAATATTAATTACCTGATATTGTTTAGTGACCCATTTTAAGGAATGTTATATTGATGCATCTTTTGGTTACCATGTGCTAAGAGTAAACGTGGGTTGTAAATTGGGATTTTAGATTGCAAAAGTTGATCATGACCACCGAGACTGTCGAAACTACTGCCACTGAGCAGATAATCGATGAGAAAAAGAACGACCTCGGAAACACTTCTGGTGCCGAGTCAGTGACCGATTCTGAAGGAGAAGACTCCACGCCCGAACTTGATGACCATGATGCTGCCGCTCAGCAGACTCAGAGCCAAGTAAGATCGTTTTATTCATATGCGTTATTAGTTCTCTGACATGGTACTTTGTGTAAAATATTTATAAAATTTGTGTTTCTATTTAGATCGCTCAGGCTGCAGGACTGAATGAGGAGCCGGTCAGCAAGGCCAAGCAGAGCAGGAGTGAAAAGAAGGCTAGGAAGGCCATGTCGAAATTTGGTATGTTTATTTATTCATTTATTTCAATGCATTTCTCCTTATTACCACATGAAAACTATGACTTGTAGGCTTGAAGCCCATCCCTGGAGTCTCTAGAGTCACTGTTCGCAAATCCAAGAGCATTCTCTTTGTCATCAACAGACCTGATGTCTATAAGAGTCCTGTTTCAGACACTTTCATTCTCTTTGGTGAAGCTAAGGTAAAGAGTGATTACCATGTATTGCCATTAAAACCATTTGCTCATCGCTGGGTATTTCTGTAGATCGAAGACTTGAGCCAACAGGCACAGATCGCTGCCGCAGAGAAACTGAAGGCACCCGAGACCTCTGCTCCCGCCGGCGTTGCACCTGCTGCCGCCGCTGCACAAATCATCCCCGAGGAGGAGGAGGAAGATGAGGAGGTATTGTCATCTTGAGGCAGAAAATCATAGGTTTTTGTTATACTGATCGTTTAAATTTTTGTTTGAAGGTTGATGAGTCTGGAATTGAAGCCAAAGACATTGAATTGGTTGCCTCCCAAGCTGGCGTTACCCGCGCCAAAGCCATCAAGGCCCTGAAGAATAACCAAAACGATATCGTCAATGCTATTATGGTTTGTTATCTTAAAATTCATTTTCTGGATTTTATTCCATAATCACGTTACAATCTTTAACTTTAAATGTTTGTTTGTAGGAGTTGACCATGTGATCAGTTGATTGGGTTCATCCAGGACAATGTAACTTTTCATAATGTTTTTTAGCAAATAAAGTGACCACAATTTAATTGGCTTTTATTTGTTCTTTGGTGTTTTGTTGGGCAGGAGCTTCTGGAGGAGTTAAGGGGTATTTGAATTTTTGTTCTTTGTTTGGGTCTAAAATATTTTATGCTTTTTGGTTGCATTTGACTGGCAACAGACTGGATTTTCAATATTTGATTATCTGGATTTTTATACTTGGTCTTGAGGGAGTTTGGTACTTTGGTTGATGTGAGATCTGGTGTTTTGGTTAGGCTGAGGATATTGTAGCAGCTACTGATGCTTGTATATTTTGACATTTAGTAGTCCATAAATGTTCGAGGGATCGGTAACCTCTGTGGAAGACTCCGTGGAGTTGATACAAATCCGGGTTTTCAGCGTGTCCCTTTTGCAAAATGTTATTTAAAATCCTGAGAGTAACTGCAGTGCTTATGAGACTGCATAAAATTTTAAACATTTTAATTTATTTGAACCAATTGTGATGCTATTTAATTCATTTCAATGTACAGCTTTTTAGTTGTAGTCTCAATGATTTATTGCATCCGTTCCAAAGATTCGTCAAGGCTCTTAAAATTTGTTAGTGTTAGGCGAGTGACCAATGTCATTTTTCATTGTGAGGTAACGACCAATGGTGGTAAATCATTTTTGGCTTCTCATATCAAAAATCACTTACTCTTATCTACTCTATCTACTTAGTAAGGCTAATGATCCATTTTCCAATGGCAGTAGCATGTCTTCAGCACACTAGAACTTAAATCAAAGGCCAGCAAACATTTTGAGGTACTAGGTCACTGCAGGATAGTACTGAGGATTCAAGAGTCCAGACTGTTTATCAACAGATAGATAAGTCTGTCCAATGTGTACCATTCCCTTAGTGAAGCCAGAAATAATGCGCCTCATGTGCCAACAAACGAGATATTTCATTTTCAATTCAAATAATTTCAATCAAATCTTTATTTCGTTTTGCGAATCGAACGAATCATGTGAAGACTTACTAGAATATACAAATAATGGGCTGGAACGCATACACTTCTCTGGTCAAAAGTCAACTTGAGGAAAAGCTATGAACTTGATAAGTGTATAAAAAGATGAATATCTTTGATGTATTGTTTGTCAATAGATGTGCCACATTAATATATATCACATCAAAGCCGGATGGAATATCTCTATAGTTCAATTTGGCCGAATGCAAAAATAATAATCACTATGTTTATATTTATACGTATAAGCAAATTATAGTCAATCGACCGTGATTTGGAATTTTTAATGGAACGTAAAAGGAAAATGCTTATTAAACATTAAATTCAAAGGTTAAACCACTCTTCCCCCAAGTCACCAAATAATAAACATTTATTTCTGGATTGCGGGGGAGGTGTAGCCCATTACCACCATAAATACTTTAGTGTCAGTATTTGTAACTATTTATCTCAGTATTTATCTATTTATTAACTTCCTCGGTTATTATTTTCCTATTAATATCAGCATTTATTGTTCCTAATGAACAAATTAATAACCAGACCTCGAAAACTCACCTGTACAGGCACCTTTGTTTTGTTGATTCCGTGTGATTATTAGAAATTTAATTTCGAGAGGATAGAAATTTGATTGTCAAATATAAAAAATATGTAACAAATCGCTTACGAAAATGCGACAAGAGGTTTTTTACTCACAATGAGTGTTTGGACTCTGCTACTGGCCTTTTTCATTTGCTCTGGTTTGCTATGCATTTTTTTGAGGATGATGCAGAATAAAGAAAATAAATATTGGACTTTATATAATTATATTGCAGTGCCTTCTCGTGCGGAAAATTACGTTCTTCGATCGAATTTAACCTCCAACAAATGCCTCGTAAACACGACCGTGGCCTTTTGGTGTAACGTGAATAGCATGATAAGTGGCAGTGAAGATGCTATATGGTACAGACAAGTAGGAGAATCAAAACAAGTTTTGGGATTATCTACGATGCTTTCAGTTGAATTTGATGGAGGACGATATAAAATTTCACTTTCTAAAAAAACTCAGACGGCAGTAACTTATGAACTCATCATCTCATGTGAGTTCTATGTGTCTTTTGCTGCATTATATGAATTAAATGCTAGGAAACAGATTGAAGGTATTCATCTGATGAAAACAGTTAAGTTCAATAACCTCAAAATGCATTACAATTAACAACTGAACTAAGAGCAGTAACTCCTGTGCATGGTCCTAGATGCATGATTTCTTGATTAGATTTTTTAAAAATATATTTATTATTTGATTAATGCAGAGATAAAGAATTCATTAATGCGTCTAAATTAAGGATAATTTTTCAGCTGCCAAGTTCCAGGACAGTGCCACTATACAGTGTGCTTCACCTACATCCAAGCAAATCAGTTCAGCCAATTCCTTCTCATTTGCAGTTTGCAGTAAGATTTACTTAAAAATTAAAGTTGATCATTTTCTTGTTTAAAATATGTTTAAATTTGTACCAAAGGCAATTTGAATTCATCATTTTGCAATTGCATCGTTGCTGAAGGCTGGGCTTCACCATACTGTAATAAGGTAATTAATTGTATTTAATTGGTAATCAATTTAATCAGTTGAAATACAAAATATATTTGTAACTTGAGAAACAAACTTACAAATAATTTGTTTTTGTTTTTTGTCATAATTCAAATAAATTTTTTTTTTTATAAGAAATTCTTTGAATTATGAATGACCTATTAATTACATGATTTTAATTATTGCAAAAGAAAACAGTTTTTAAATATAAAAAAAAATTCTTTTTTTCTTTCTGATCCTGAGAATCTGTCCTTTACTATTTTACCATTTTACTCCAGGTTGTTGAGATGGCCAAAGCAAAAAGGTACGAATCCCGAAGAGGTTGCATCGGAATCGGAGTGTGCCTCGCCTTCGTGCTCGCAGTGGCCTTGATTTTGACAATCCTGCTGATCATAAATGAAGTGAGATCGCATAATGAAAAGAAAAGCGACTTGAAGTCTCAGAGAATCGAGATTGAAAAGAAAAATCAAACGAAACTCGGTCAGCCGAGCGGCCCATCGATTCTCAAAAAGACTCAAACTAACCAGGAGGGAAACGGAATGCAGATCGATCCGTTTTCAATGACCCAACTCCAACAAATTCCTGCAGTCGCTTTCGTCCGATCGGATCGAGGTTTCCGCCAGCAAAATAAAAACGTCATCGACGCAAACGTGCCTCGACACGTCGCCTCGTCAAATCTGCGGAACGTTCGAGCCGTTCCTCAGACGGGAGACGTGAAGTACTCGAACAATTTTCACGGCCAAGGTCGGCAAGTTACGAGCAACGATTCGGAATCTCAAATTTAATTGATGCATTTAAGAACAGTTTCTTGGTTGTTTTTTTTTTTAAACTTGTTGCATTTATTGTGATATTTAGAATCTCGTTATTCAAGGTTTTCATCTATTTACTTCTGTATAGATTAAAAATGTTGTTATTCTATGCTAAATTTCATTAGGACTTAGTTTCGATTTGCCAGCACAAGCAATTGTTCCTTTTGAATGACTCTGTTTTTTTGCTCAATTTAAATTTTTTATCAGATAATGGTGTGCCTAATTAGAGTACTCAGGTTTTTATAAAATGCATGAGACCACAAATATTGAGAAAAGTACATGTTTTCTGGCTTTTCCATCAGAATTTAATTAATGAAGGCATTAAACTGCAGAAATTTAGATAAAAACTTGAGTAAAAAAAATTATAAACTGTAAATTATTTTGTGATCAAGTGTTGAGTCACTTTTGCTGTCTTCCAAATTTTAGAGTTTTTCCGAAGATAGACTTAATTATCAAGAAAACAGATATAAATTTAGAACTGGAAATCATTAGAATATGAACTTAATTTCTGGAAATGCCGTATACATAATAATTTTTTACGATTCGCTGTGGGGCTTGGACGATATTCTTTGTTTAATAATGACTTACTCAAACTCACATCGGAATATTAAATAATGAAATATTTTAAAAATCGAAGTAAATCCAATATGGCCAAGTAATATTAGTAGTCTAGAACTCCGAGAAGTAGTACTGATGACTCTCAGTTTCACTCTCAAACCTTTCAAACTGTTGATGAATATTTCGTGTTCTCTCGAGTGCCTTGGCTTTGTAATAAATTAATAAATTAATAAATAAATAAATTAAAATTAAATTTAAAACAAAAAAGAAGCGCATTATGGACTTCCACTTTTATGACAAGTTTTGGAATGCCACAACCTCGTTAATCCAGGTATTAGAAGTTTCTTCCATGTCTTGGTTGTCGAGGTGAGACTAGAAATGACATCGTTAAAGTTATCGCACTTTAGCGTTGTGCAGGATATATCGACTTCATCATAAATCAGTTTTTAATGAAACAATTTTAAACATTTGATTAGAATCTTAGAAGACAATAAAAATAAATGCATGTGGCTGTTTTGCCGAATAAAATTGCCATAGTTCAATGCTTCTCTGACTTAATTTCGGTCATTTATTCTGCAGGATTGCTTATTTGTGCTTTCTGGCTTGTGATTGCCATACGGATTCTCAAGAAATGGGGTCTCGATATGGTGACAGATATGGTTCTCTGGCAAAGTTATGGATCCAATTGTTGCGAGGAGGAAACGCGCTCTAGCAGTAGTTTGAAAATAGTGGATTCATTGAGATTTTTTATCGAGGTTTTAAAATCCCATTCGGACTTGAATAGGTCACCATTCGAGAGATTTGCTGGCGTCGCAAATGCGACTTCTGCCAAGTTGTTTGAGAAATTTGTGTTTTCCTAATGTCTGGGTTGTGTGACAAAGGCTGACTCGCCAGAAACTTTGTTTATTTCACGGGTTAACAGAGGATGCCCTCAAATAGTCTACTCGAACGTTTCAGGATGTAGCTAGAAGTTCACAAATTTCTCTGCACGGTTTTGTTCCTATTAAAATTTTTAATTTAATTTAGTAAATTTACTATTTATTACGTAAATAAATTAACGAATGTAAGATTTGATTTACCACGAGCCTTTTCGTGCCATTCACACTGGCAGGCATTTTGTCATTTCTTTAAGACATTTCTTTGAACGGAGATTTGGTCATCTGCCACAAATTCCTTTATTTAAAATGGATGGCCCTAGTAATCGAGTGAAAATTCGATAATTTATGTTGCCAAAAAATTTGTAAAATATCTGACAAAAGAAATTATATTTACATACATAAATTGAAAAGCAATTATCTGAAAATAAATTATAATATCAAAAATGATAAAATACAAAAATATGGTGACCTGTTTTGAAATATTCTTAGGAATGATGTTTAGTTTGGCAGATCTTATTTCCAATTCCTCTCAAGTTACGTCTTATAGTATTGATTTAATTCATTTGTTATACTTTAACGTTCTATTTCATAGCTTCCCCATTCAATGGCTTTTGCTGTTGCAATCAAATTCTAGAAACAACTGGAGACAAAAAATTCTAAGAAGCCAAAACAAATCGTAGAATTTCCCCAAAACATTGTGTGTGGGAAAAATATAATCCATAGGAAACTTCAGTTAATGACGAGATTTCCCTACAATCAGTCCAGTAAGTCTTCCGACAACTTATGTCAGTGAATGCAGCTTCATTAACTTTGTTAACTTCCATTTCGTCCATTTTATAAATTACACAGTTAAACCATCCATTCTTGATGTAGCGGAGGGGTTTAAGATTGGCCTAAATATGGCCACAATGAAGCAACGTTAAAGTGTGATTATGAGATAAGATCTCGGTTTAATAATAATCGTCTTTATTTTACGTTAGCTTATTTTCTATTCAGTGCCCTTGAATCAGTATTATATTTTCATAATATATTCAGTCATCGTAAATATAAATACAAATTAACAAGAATCACTTTAAGTGCTGACGGCATGGAGAAACTTCAAGACGAAAGGAGACCAGTCAGAGTCGTGGCAGAAGACATACAGGTCTAAAATATTCGTCTTTTAAATTATAATTTAATAATTAATCATAATTAATTATTATTAATTAACAGCAGAATGAGATGATGAAAGGTTATGAAGAGTTTAGGCTTTTGTTTAGGATAAAAAAAATATTTTAGTCTGACATTTGAACAAATGAGGAGATTAGTTGCACCCCTCGGTTAATTGATCTGTCAGGACCCGATGGATCTCATAAGCTCTTGAAATTATCATTCCCACTCTCAAGACGTGACGGGTATCAACTGGAATTGAACCATAAACAGCATGGCCGAAGAGGCTTTAAGCGACCCGAGCACTGAAAGTTCTGGATCGAATTCAACTTTCATTTCAAAGTGGATGGATGGATGGATTGAACAAGATGACGTCTGCTGAAATAGCCGGGTAATTGGTAAACTTTGAACCGAAATGGCGGCTTAATGGCAGACATTTTCGAGAATAAAACGCGCTTTCTTCTGAGCAATTCTCCTTCTCTGAATCTGTTGTTGGCGTGGTTTTGATAATATTTTCCATTGATATTTCTTTTCAGAGAAGCAGAGCCATTGATTCTTGCTCGTATTGTCAACAGAAGGAAGAATTTCAGTTGATTCTTTGACGTCGGCAAACAAAAACCCAACATCCGCAGAGCCGAAAGTTGCCTTTTCAATTGCAATTTACGTCTTTAAAATCTTGAAGCTTTTTTTTTTTTGACTTCCAAACTGTTTAAAAATGGCAGCTAATTCGATCGGCCATTTTGAGTCAAAAGATACTTTTTAACTTCGTTTTCACGAGTAATTGCCGGTCAAAACTTTTAGAAAATATGTTCGAGGATCTATGCTAGCGTGTCTAAAATCTAAATGTGAATCTACAACATAACTTTAAGAATTTTATTTAGCGGGATGAACTGTTTGCAATAGTTAAAGTGTAATACAATTAAAAATGTTTATTCAAGCATTTTTAAAAGTATTTAATTAATTAAATATTATCAACAAACTAAGAAATATAATTTAGAATTATAAAATAGAATTGATTCAATCGCAGACACACACACACACGAGCTCGAGATTTCCTTTCCAGGAAATAAGGATCTTCTCAGTTTAATTGAAGGAGTTGAAATCAAAGCAATTGTTTTCCCGCTCAACTGATGGATGGATATTTCAATGGATGAATGGACTGATACACAAAGGTCGGATGGACTGATGGATGGACCGATGGACTGACGATTGAATGAACGAACGAACGAACGAACGAAGGAATTGCTGCCATCAAGGAGTTGATAGGAACCTTATAAGTAATATATATTACATATAGATTGATCCGACCCAGATAACAAATGAGATTAAAAGCATCATCGAAGCGTCCATTAATTTCTTGTCAAACGTTTGGCACATCTCCGGTGACGTCATCGATTGGATCGGCTCCGATGCTCCGTCCGTCTTCTCCAGCGAGCGACCACGGAGTGATTATGGAGCGGTTGCCATGACGACGAAGACGCCGAGGAATGTCACGTGGTGATAATACCACGATGATTGGCCGGGTTAAATGGTACCTACGATTTACACTGGAAAACCTCGATAAATATGCTCATTGTTTCAAAGACAGCTTCGGCCAAACGTACAGTATCGTAGTAGCGTGGTAGGATGGAATGTATGTGACATAATGTAATGTGTGATGTGCTGTAATACTACTAAAATATAATTTTATAAACTCGAATAAATTTTATAGAATAGACCATGTTATTAATTATAACTATTGTTATAATAATAATTATTGCTTTATTATTATTATTATTATTATTATTATTATTATTATTATTATTAATATTATTATTATTATTATTATTATTATTATTCTCCAAGAAGAGGTTAGGGCCTTCGACTCGATGTAATGGCAGCCATTGGATCGTTCAAAGTTTCCCACGACTGAAATTCGAAAATTTGAATTTCGAGGATGTAAATTTCACGACATTTTTTGAAACTTCAATTACCGTTGTAATCGAATTAAGTTTTAAATTTCTTTTTTTTTTGTTCGAGCGAAAAAGAGAGGCGCGTTGTTTATTGCAGCAGGATTCAATCCTTGGTTCACATCCTCGGACCCGCCGCTGTTGATATTGAAGTTATATATTCGTGCATTTCGCTAATTAATATGTGCTTCCATAATTAACATAATTATTTGAATTATTAATAATAATAATAAATATTAATTAATAATTAATATATGCTGCTTTTGACGGCCACAGATGTGGCTATTGACAGAGTTGGTTAGGCACACAATATCAGAATGTCCGAGTTTCCTTGAGACAATTTGGTATAATATAATATATAAGTTATAAGATTTTAAATAATAATCATCAATAATAATCAATAATTATTAAAAATAATAATACCGCTACATATTATTATTATATTATAATAGCACATTTAAATGTATTTAAATTTAAATAATTTAAATAATTTAAATGATGCCAGAACAGTGATTTGTTAAAAAAAAACAAAAAGAGAATTGAAAACAATTTGTTGGGGTTTCATTGGGGATGCACTCGGAAAGCAGTAATTCATTGTTTTGCCTTTCACCATCAGTCAATTTGTTGGAGGAGGAATGAATCAACTTTCCTGCCAATTGAACCAATTTGCCCTGCCTTTCGAGACTCATTCGAAATGGGACAAGAATTTCAAGAGAAATTCCAGACGAATTAATGAAGAATATATTTTAATTATTTATATAATTGAACAAAAAATATTCATTTTAATATAAAAGATACTTTATTAGTTATCCAGTATAATCAGATTAATTTTGGTTTTTGAATTTGTATATCAAAAAAATAAAAAATAAATTTAATTAAATTTAATAACTTCTTGGTGAAACGGAAAACCACAGAAAATCCAAACTGGAGATGTGCCGGATGTGAGGTGTCACGTGAACGAAACTCTATTTTCGCTCACCTGGCGGTGTTTTTCGTTAATGAAATCCTCGCGTGTCTGTGACGTCACGAACGTCAGATGCTCTGGGGGGTCATTCGGTGCATTGGCCACTTTGAGGAAACAGGAAGAAGCAGAAGAAGCAGAAGCCTGCCAATCGCAGGTGAGATGGCGGGGTGTCGGGTTAAGATTAGGTTGAGAATGTGATTGGTAGATGATGATGATGATGATGGTGGTGGTGGTGATGATGACGATGACGATGATGATGATGACGACGACGATGATGATGATGATAATGATGATAGTAGCACTGGTGATAGTAGTCTTAGTGACGGTGCGTAGTGACAAAAGCTGGAGTGGCCGTGCAACGACATTTAAGATGGAGGTTTGTTCAATTTGATCTCCAGACCTGATTGGTCGCGACCTTTTAGCCACGCCCCATCCGGTGTCCTTGGGATGGAGTGAAGGTCAATTCTTAAGGAGTGAAGTGGGCATCCTCTGAAGAGTGTGACCACCAATGGGAAAACGTCAAGCGCTTCAGTGGGCGTTTATTTTTATTTTTTTTTCCGAATTTTTAGAAAAAAGAAAAATTGTGCTAAAATTGTTATCATCATCATCGTCATCATCATCGTCGTCGTCATCATCGTCATCATCATCATCATCGAAAATTATGTTTGGTGGCTTAAATTCAGAAACAGCTGCAATGGTGGCATTGGTGGCGCTAATTATCCTCCTCAAGATCACTGAATAATAAAAGAAACGATAACAATAAATAATAATAATAATAATAATAATAATAATAATAATAATAATAATAATAATAATAATAATAATAATAATAATAATAATAATAATAACAACAATAATAATAATATCGTGACAGTCTGATTAATTATGGTGACATTTTAATATTATTACATAAACTTTAATTAAAAAGCAAAAAACAATGACTGCCAAGAGGATAATTACCAAGCAGGACGATGCCAGGACAATCGTAAATAAGCCGGTGAAATGCCGGTGAAATGCCAGAGGAATGCCAGACGAATGCCAGAGGAGAATTTAATCGGATCGGAACAACAGACGAAGAAGTTAATGGAAACTCCATCTTGCCTGCCAAGGACTTACTCCTGCCGGTGAAAAGTGAACTTTCGTTTGAAATTTATTTTCATCCTTTCTTCAACGCCGAGCGCATTGGGAGCGCCACACTAGCGACAGACGACGGCCAACAAATGGCTTCCGAGTCGACACTTTGTTTGCTTATAAATTGGATTCTTTCGTTCACTCACTCACTCATCCATCCATCCATCCATCCATCCATCCATCCATCCATCCATCCATCCATCCATCCATCCATCCATCCATCCATCCATCCATCCATCCATCCATCCATCCATCCATCCATCCATCCATCCATCCATCCATCCATCCATCCATCCATCCATCCATCCATCCATCCATCCATCCATCCATCCATCCATCCATCCATTCATCCATCCATCCATCCATCCATTCTTTCTTTCTGTTCTTTCTTTTCTTTTCTTCTATTTTCCTACTTTCTAAAAGAGGCACAAGTTCCGGTCGAATGTTTCCGGCAGGTCGGCAATTAGATTAATGCCCCTCTCAATTTCTACTCCACTGGTCGATGACGTCATAGTTAGAGTGGAAATGCCGATGAAGACGACGACGACGATGACGAAGCTGGTAGTGATGATGATGATGATGCTGGTGTCGTCGGTATATCGTTCTTCTTCATTGCCGATGTCCTAGCTCGTCTTGAGACGGTCGGAGAGAATATTTTTTTCCATTAAAAAGTCTTTTACAATTAGCACGGACAACGAATAGGTCAAGAGTCGGAAGGATGGAAGGACGTCTAAAAGAAAGCAATCGCTGTGGAAGACGATCGCTCGGATTCAATTGGAAAGGTGGCTTATTATGAAAGGAATTCGTTTCAATGAAATTCAGTTCGTGTTGAGAGAGATGACTTTACAATGGTTCTCATCACCTCGTCACCGTCATAGTCGTCATCATCATCATCGTCGTCGTCGTCGTCATCATCATCATCATCATCATCGTTAATGTCATCATCGTCATCGTCGTCATAATCATCGTCGTCATCGTCATCATCGACATCATCACCCTCATCATCGTCGTCATCGTCATCATCGACATCATCACCCTCATCATCGTCATCATCATCATCATCATCTCCATGGAATTGAGTTAATGATGGTCGCTCGTAAACGTCAATTTTTATGGTTTTTGAGACTCAAATTTTGGCCTGACGTCATGAGGGCATTAGTTGACCTGGATACGCACTAATTGATTACATCCATTACCATGGTGACGAGGACGATGGTGAGGACGACGACGACGAGGATAATGTTGCTGGTGATGATGACGATGATGATGATGATGATGATGACGATGACGACGACGACGATGACGATGATGATGATGATGATGACATGTCAAGTACGAACACAATATCCGTTTTGAGTGGCTCCAACAAATAAAGATCTTGAGACAATATTTTTAAACAAAGATTTTCTCGATTTTATAGCATTTTACAACGATTCGTAAACAAAAAAAAAACTTAAAAATAAATAAACAATAAGTAAATAATAATAATAATAATTAATGACGATAATAAGTTAATTAATCCAATTAGTGCTGAATAAAATTTAAATTTTACTGTCAATAATTCAATGTCCTTACACAGTCCCAAAAATTGTGGCGTTCGTCCAAATGGCAGAAGTTGAAATTTTGAAAATTCACCTCATTTACGAGTAAAAAAATTTGTTAATTTGGCCGTTAATTTTAAAGTAAACAAAACTACTTTGATATAATTAAATAAAGATCATAATTATCATAATTTATTCACATTTAACAGATTAATTGGCATTAAAGAACAACAAGTAGCGCGACAGACACTGTAAATAGGATGAAGAGACGGACGAACGAACGAATGAACAAACGAATGAATGAACGAATGAACGAACGAACGAACGAATGAATGAATGAATGAACGAACGAACGAACGAATGAATGAATGAATGAACGAACGAACGAACGAATGAATGAACGAACGAAGGGATGAATGAATGAATGAACGAATGAACGAATGAACGAATGAACGAACGAACGAATGAATGAAGGACTGAATGAACGACTGAATGAACGAATGAATGAACGAATGAAAGAATGAACGAATAAACGAATAAACGAATGAATGAATGAATGAATGAATGAATGAATGAATGAACTAATGAATGAACGAATGAACGAATGAACGAACGAAAGAATGAATGAATGAATGAACTAATGAATGAACGAACGAACAAACGAAGGAATGAATGAATGAATGAACGAATGAATGAGAAATAGAATGAAGGAAGGGAACTATTTGCACCACGGTTTGTCTCCACGGTCGAGCGGTTTCTAAAAAAAGGCAACTTATTTCGTAGGCCCCTCATGAGTCGAGTATTTTATTTTACGCTTCACTGAATTCTTTTGATTTTTCGCTCTGCTCCAGTCGGCAATCTGCGTTTGTTTCCTCCATTCTTCTAGGAAGAATGATGATAATGATGATGACGATGATGATGACGACGATGATGATGACGACGACGATGATGACGACGATGATGATGACGACGACGATGATGACGATGATGATGACGATGATGATGACGATGATGACGACGACGATGACGACGACGACGACGATGGTGAAGACAACTGTAATGATGACAATGACAATGTCAATGACGATGACGATGACTGTAGAAGCACAATTGAAGATAATGTTAGCTTCGAGTTCTTTCCACTTCAATCCAGAAATTAGCAGCAGTTGATGTACTCTTTGAACTCACGCCAACAACATTCAGGAAAGGAATATTTTTTTTTTCTTACATTTAAATATTTAAAGATTTTTAATCTTAAAATTTAATCATTTTAAAATCCAAAACATTAGCAGAAGTAAATTTTTTTTTCATTTTAAAAATCATTTTAAAATCCAAAACATTAGCAGAAGTAAATTTTTTTTTAAGGTTTCTGACTAAAAAGATAAAAAGATAAAACAAACGTGATAATAAAAGATATGATTAAAAGTGGATTCTCTGACAAAAACAGTTGAATTGCAATTATTACCACAGGTGATCGGTGGTTATACTGTAAGGACTAATGACTAAATATAATTATCATAATTTAAAAAATTAGCATAATTTAACCAATTATAACAACCAATTATATTCATCGTAATTCAACAGCCAATTACAATCATCATTATTATTATTATTATGATAATTCACCTAACAACCAATTATATTCATCATAATTCACCTAACAACCAATTATATTCATCATAATTCACCTAACAACCAATTATATTCATCATAATTCACCTAACAACCAATTATATTCATCATAATTCACCTAACAACCAATTATATTCATCATAATTCACCTAACAACAATGATTGATCGACATCTCGGAGAAATAAATTCTTAACTTTAACAACATGGCATGATTTAAGTAATCAATTGCATAATATCAAATAAATAAAATATTAAACCAACGATTAATAATTAATCGAGAAAAACACAAGTGGATTAAAACGATTAATTAATTAATTAATCTAACTAATCTAATTAATCGAATTAATCTAAATAGATGGGAGTCTATCTCTGTACCTTTAAGTTGCTTTGATGGAATTTCATTTTAACGTTTTCTGATTTGTCATTGACATTGATTTTTTATGAATTTAACAAAAATTACAAAAAATAAAACCAAGCGCAAAATACAAACAAAACAAAACGATACAAAACAATACAAAACGATACAAAACAATACAATACAATACAATACAATACAAAACCAGTGTATTAAAAAAAATTAATTCCCCATTTATGCGGGACTTTAAAGAGGTCGAAATCATTCAAATTTTTATGAATCCAGAATTTCTTTTCATGGCTAACGATAAAACAGCCATGAAGACCGACCATTCATTCATTTATTCATTCATTCATTCACTCATTCATTCGTTCACCCCACTCGGGTTTTTCCGTCTCAAATTCCCCAATAAAACACCCCACTGAAGACATTTTCTTACACGTTGAGGGGATTTTCGATTAAAATTTCAAGACGCGTTAAAAGTTGAATTTCAATTCAATTCAATTCAATTCAATTCAATTCAATTCAATTCAATTCAATTCAATTCAAACAGCGAGTCTCAGAGTAATTGTGTGCTGGCATCTCATGCATGTCAATTTGTGGACTGGAAGGATGAATAAGTGAATAAATAAATAAATAAATAAAATAAATAAATGAGAAAATGCTAGGATGATAAGGTTGTATAAAAATATTATTTCTCAGACAATTGATTTATAAATTCCAAAAAATTACTACTGACTTGAGCGATAATTCCAAGCAAAGAAATTGCCTTATCATTCCGGAAGTCCAACCCATTCTTGTGACGTCAATTCCGTGCACACACACAAGCGCACGAGTTGTGAAGTTTCGATTAAAAAACAATTATTTCAAGACAACCCATCAATGTGCTGATTAAATCGAATATATTAAAAACTTTAAAAAATGTGAGATAAAGCAAAAATAAATATAACAAATAAAATAAATAAATGAATAAATAAATAAATAAATAAATAAATAACTAAATAAATAACTAAATAAATAAATAAATAAATATTTATAAGGATAGATCCATAACCTGTCAATAACAACAACAACAACAACATCAACGACGACGATGACAATGCGTGAAATAATTGAGTAAAAAGTCAAAATATATGTTTATTAATTTAGAATTGAATCAGTTGCCCTTGTTAAGAACAATTATTGAATAATAATAATAATAATAATAAATGTTATTGTTATTATATTGTTATTATAATAATAATAATAATAAATGTTATTGTTATTATTATTATTATTATTATTATTATTATTATTGATGTTAAAGAAAATATCAATTTAAGCTGTTGTTATACGATATTATTAATCCATCGTAATTACTTTCAGTATCTATAATTGATTTATTATAATTATAATATAATATTATTATAATAACGTTTATAATTATTTTTATTATTTATTTTATTTAATAAAAACAGCAAATATTGACCAAATATTGAAGGGATTCGTTGAGACTTTTTAATGACGGAAACCTGCTCGTTTTGGCGCCAAATGTTCACCAGGAATGAAAAACTGAGTTCATTTGATTATTAATTTTCGTTCATTAATTAACAATTTGTGATATTTGTTTTGTTAATATTTAAATTATAATATTTATTGTGATTATGTAGAAAATATTGAAATAATATTGATATAACAATAATAATATGGAGGTTACGGTGATTATGATGAGGGTGGTGATGATGATGGTGCCGGTGATGATGATGATGGTGGTGATGTGATTTTGTTCAAATAAACATTCATCAAAGCATAACGTTACATCCCAATGCCAATATTATTTATTAAATTTATATTATAATATATTCATTTAATATAAATTATCAAGTGCTACTTATACCTATGCTTTGAATTTATATAAATAAATAAATAAATAAATAAATAAATAAATAAATTATATTATTATAATAATTATATAATATTATACAATATTTATGATAATATTATTATAATTTACATTATATACATATTATATAATATTATATTATATACATATTGTGTAATATTATAATATATTGTATTATGTATAATATTATTATATTATATTATATTATATTATATTATATTATATTATATTATATTATATTATATTATATTATATTATATTATATTATATTATATTATATTATATTATATTATATTATATTATATTTATTATGACTATAATTATTTATTAGATTAATGCATATAAAGATAAATATTATAATGGTTTTTAGGACAGAAGAGGTAAACATTTATTCGCTTTTCTTGGCCAAATGGAGAATCATAAATATTTCATGACGTCACTTCTTAGAACCATTAGGGAAACACTGTGACCGTGTGACGGTGTGCCGATGTGCTTAGCACCATTATTATCTGGTTATTATTAATATTTTACTTTTAATTGCATTTTTCGATTAATAATATTAAATGCAATGACCATTATTATTGTTAATATTATTATTATTATTATTATTATTATTATTATTATTATTATTATTATTATTATTATTATTATTATTATTATTATTATTACTATTGTTACTATTATTATTTTTTTTTTTTTAATTCACCTTGGCTTTTGTTTCAAGGTATATTATGTAACTGAGTTTGTTTAGACTTCGATTCGTTGAAATTCCTGGAAAATATTATTATTAAATTAAAAATATCTTAAATTCAATCAAAAATGACACCAATCTGGCATTATAAATCAATAAATTATAAATCTTCTTTGGATGGCTTTTAACCAACTAGTATCAAATTTAATAAATCATTTAGAAATATAATTAGGATGAATACATTTGTTGAAGAAATTGGGCAACATTTGTTGACAACATTTGTAGGCAACATTTGTTGACAACATTTGTAGGCAACATTTGTTGACAACATTTGTAGGCAACATTTGTTGACAATATTTGTTGACAACATTTGTTGACAACATTTGTAGGCAACATTTGTAGGCAACATTTGTTGACAATATTTGTTGACAACATTTGTTGACAACATTTGTAGGCAACATTTGTTGACAACATTTGTTGGCTGGCAATTCTTCTGCGCTCCGAGACAAACATTCTTCTAAAAATTTTTAATTTCACTTTTTCATCGTAAATTTGGAAAAATAAAATAAATATAAAACATCTGCGAACGTTGAACCGAGATGGATATTTTTTTCCAGCTGAAAAAGCAATGAAGCGTGAATAACTTGTTGAAGATGCAATGCATGCAGGGCCAACAAGAGCAGCCATGCATGAATTTCAAGGCTTCAAACGACTTTAATCGCCAAAAAAAAAAGTGCCACGCATGGAGTCTAATGACATACGATTTGAGGGTTTATAGCATTTAATAGCATTTAATAGCATTTAATAGCATTTAATGGCATTTTATATGAGATCATTAACATCATAGGCGTTGTTGCTTTGGTGTCCATTTTTGTTGTAATCTGTTGATGTTGTACCTGCTCTTTCAAGTTTGATAAGCATAGATACAAGCATAGATACAAGCATAGATACAATAATAAATACAAGTACAGATACAATCAAAGATACAATCATAGATACAATCATAAATACAAGCATAAATACAATAATAAATACAAGTCAAGATGCAAATGCGTTGGAATCTGGTCATAAAATAATTTACATAATACATAATGTATTATAGGATCTATTTCAATGGAATTGTTATATTTGGTCAGAAGCGGATAAATAATAATTATATTTACATATATTTATATTGTTATATTTAAACAATTGATGTTGTCACTTTGAAGGTATTTGTTTTATCTTATTTTCGAATAAAATGGAATTAATATCGAATAAACATGAAAATAACATGAAATTAGTGGAATAATTCTTCTATTGTTGTTCTGACTTCACAGCGCTTTAGATTCGAACATCAGGATTAAATACATTAAATACATTGACGAGCTGATAAACTTGATAAATTGTACAAAGAATATTTTTATTTATTTATTTATTTATAACATTTTTATATAATAAATTTTTAAAATATTTAAAAATATGAACTGAAAAAAAAATGCTAACATAAAGTTAATAGATAACGTGTTCCATTATTTAAGTAATAAATAGCCATTAAAACCGTAATTCATGGAAGCACTCTTCGGGGGCAAGATTCAACGGGACTGGGCCGCACCTGGCCCGCGGGCTCTGATTTCTCCACCCCTGCAATTTAATTCACCGACATGAAT
>CM067530.1:770000-772500 GCA_034509925.1 Hirudinaria manillensis | reverse complement strand
ACAAGACAACATGAGACATAAATTAATAAATTATTATTATTATTATTATTATTATCATTATTATTATCATTATTATTATTATTATTATTACGAAATAATGACTTAATTGTGATTCAATTATTTTCAATTGGCACTTCATTTGAACTTCATTTCTGTTTTCTTAACGATTGCCCAAAACCATTTAAAAGTATATTTTTGTTTTATTTTATTATTATTATTATTATTATTATAAATAATAATTTATTTGTCCATTTATTTGTTTGCGTTAGAATTTTAAGAGAGTAATTGCGAAAATAATTTTACAGTTTTTTTCGTCGAACGTTTGCCCAAAGGAGTTACAATCCATTAGTCTCTCGGTCCTTTCTTCCTGTACCCCGCGTTTTGCTTTACATTCCTCCAGTTCACATTCAGTCATTCAGCTGGTGTTCATTGAGTGATGATGACGATGACGACGATGATGACGATGACGATGACGACGATGACGATGATGTTCGCTACCATGACGACCAGATGGTGAGAGTCCTGATTGGAAATGGACCCTCCATATATCACCAGGTTGGTCTAACTCTCGCTGGCTTAACTTGCATCCATCTGACATAAACATCATTAATGGATGGCCACAAATCATTCATCCAACAACCACCGTCATCATCGTCATCGTCATCCTCATCGTCGTCGTCATCATCACCACCATCATCGTCGTCGTCATCATCATCACCATCATAATCGTCATGGCAATCATCATCGTCGTCGTCGTCATCATCATCACCATCGTCGTCGTCATCATCATCATCATCGTCATCATCATCACGGAATAATAATCATTGTCATCGTCGTCATCAACGTCGTAGTCAACGTGCGTTTCAACGTATGATGATAGGCAGCGTCAACAGAGGTCTCATGACGTAGCTCGTATCAATGTCATGTCATTTATCATAGGAGTTCAATACATTATCACAAATGTCATCACATCGTCATCATCACCAATGGCATCGCCGTCATCGTAGTAGTCGTCGTCGTCGTCGTCATCATCATCATCATCATCATCATCATCATCATCATCGCCGTCGTCGTCGTCGTCATCATCAAAGGAAGCCTTAAAGCAGTTTCTTTGGAGTGCTTCGAAATTCGTCTCTTGTCATCATCCATAGACTCACGTGAAAATTTATTTAATAAAAAAAAATTATATTTAAAAAGAAATCAGTATTTAAATCTGGTGACGAAATAATTAATTAACCTGTGATATAACCGCTAATAATAAGAAAATTGATTTATAAATTGAGTTACAAATTGTTTTACAAATCAGTCGAATTTTTTGTTTACAATTTCATCCCTTCAATATGGATCTAGATGTTAATAATCCTATTTAAAGTTTTATTGCTCGACGTCAGCAATTATTTTAATTAATAAATTCATTAATTATTAATTATTATAAATAAATAAATAAATAAATAAATAATTGCAAATGACAGGAATAAATGGTTTTCGCTAATTTGAATAGAGAAAATGGCGTTGAGAATCTGCATTTTGCGCTGCATTTTGCGATATTTCATTCAGTTTTCTGGCGTTTGAAGAGACATTCACAGATTGGCTCCAGTCGGGTGAAAATATGAGTTGGAAATCCCAGAGGAAGTCCATGTCTGGACATGCGCAGACCACGAAAGGGACACCTGAAATGTTTATCCACAAATCCCGGTTTGTCAGGTGCAATTTTATTTTCAGAATAATAAACTGCGCTTCATAAATTTTTCACTTTATTTTCCTACGTCTATTTTCTATTTTTAAAGTTTTAAAAATTTTAAATTTTAAAAGACGTTTTATTTATTCTTTTGAAAATAACTTTTCTGAATTATTGACGTTGTTATTTGTTTTGTTTGTTTGCAAAAAAAAAATAAAAATAAAAATAAATTTAAAGTTTTTATTTCAACGTGTTGAGAGTAAAACCCTGAGCGGAGGCTTATTACACCTCCTGTAGTTATTCAAGTCTTATTGGCGTGGACGTCAATTATACGTTATTCATTATTATTCATTATTATTCAATATTATTGTTATTAAATTTCATAAAAAAATTAAATTAATAACAATTACTTATTATATAAAATTAAATCCTTATAAAATTAGATTTTAATCGAGAAATTCGTATATATGGAGGATTTAATGAATGTAATTAGTTCGGCTTTATTGAAAACCTGATGATTTTTCTCCAAGGGAGATCACTGTTATTTGTTGCTGTTGTTGTTGTCGTTGTTGTGTTGCTGTTGTTGTTGTTGCTGTTGATGTGTTGTGTTGTTGTTGTTGCTGTTGATGTGTTGTGTTGTTGTTGTTGCTGTTGATGTGTTGTGTTGTTGTTGTTGCTGTTGATGTGTTGTGTTGTTGTTGCTGTTGATGTGTTGTGTTGTTGTGTTGTTGATGTGTTGTGTTGTTGATGTGTTGTGTTGTTGTGCTGTTGATGTGTTGTGTTGTTGTGTTGTTGATGTGTTGTGTTGTTGTTGTTGCTGTT
>CM067530.1:762500-767500 GCA_034509925.1 Hirudinaria manillensis | reverse complement strand
TCAAATGCCAATCAATAAAATATTTAATTTTGTCACATTGTGGAATAAACCGGAATTAATGGAATAATAATTTAAATTAGGTAAAAATGTTGGTTGATATGAATTCCTGAGAGCCTTTTACTCTCAAATTAATCATCTGGGTTTAAAAAGGTGTTTAAATATTTTAAATATTCACCGAATTACGAGCAATAAACGCATATAATATTAAATTCAATAATATTCCAATCTACGATATATTAGGAATAAATTGGTAATATTAATAAATAAATTATTAAATTTCACAATATTAAAGTTCTTGTCAACTGGTTAACATACAAACTGTTTCATACAAACACGTATGTAAATACAAAGTGCATGGCAATGAATTGCAGCATACAATGCTTGAATGCATGCACTTGTATGCATTACAATTCACATGCATTACAATTCACATCAATTACAATTCATATGCATTACAATTCACACGCATTACAATTCACATGCATTACAATTCAAATGTCTTCCGAGAGAAAAAAACGAGTCTAGAAATGACTAATGGCTTGCTGGACTTTCCAATAAAAACATTTTAACGTTCCCTTAAACATGTCCAGTTCGGGTTTTTTATTTTATTAAATTAATTAATAATGTTAAATAATTAATTTGAAATTTTGAAAAAATTATTTTAAAAACAAAAAAAATTGAGATTAAAAAAAACTGAATCAATTTTAAGAGATATTTCATTGAATTGAAATCTATTTCCTTTTTTTTTTTTTAATAATTTTTATTTTTTTTAAAATACGAATTTTATTAAATACAATTCAATTAAATACGATTTTCTAGAATTAAAATTTCTTTATTCAGAAAAATGTTGTCATAAAATTCTCAAAAAACAAAACATGAATTGGAACAGAATTACCATCTTCCACGTAAAAGGTACCAGGAGCACACACACTCACACGTCGCACGAGCACATCATTCGACCTCTTGACCTTTCCATCCGTGACCTCAACTCTAGGGAAACATTTCAAATTTTTGTCGTCATCTCAAAATCCTCCTCAACGCCATCCTTCCTTCCTTCCTTCCTTCCTTCCTTCCTTCCTTCCGAAGTCACGTGATCCGTCGTCATGGCGACAGCACGTGTTTATCACGTGGTTTAAATGTCCAACGTTTAAAGTTTAAATGTCCATTTTACATTTCTTTCTCCCGCGTGGTAACCATGGTAACCGCGGTGGAAGCCAAGTCTGGGCGGAGTCTGAAGCGGAGAAGGGGTGGTGTCAAATTGAAGATCTTCTAAGCTTGTATTTTATATTCTGACTGGCCAGTAGACCCGCGTGTGCATGCAAATGACCCCTTTCTAAAAAAACAAAATGGACGACTTTTACAAAATGGCTCTACAGTTGAAAGTATCGGAACTCTCATTGGTCAATCTTAAAATAGATTCTCGGGAATTCCAGGAAACTCCACGAGCGGTTTTACATCTCGCTATTCTGAAAGGAACTCTTAAGTGATCATCCATCAGTTTGACCCCGACTGACCCGACCCACTTTCCCGAGAGAGGTCTCGGCTATAAATAAACTTGACCATCCAATTGTAATGAAAATTAGGAACAATAATAGCCACGCAGGGTGATGGACGGACGGCAAGAAAAAGAAGGAATGAAATGCGAATCCATTTGATAGCATTTGTTTGCAAAGTTGAACGTTAAAGACATACGTTGAGATGAGCTACACCTGGAAGACTGGAATAGGGAAACGATCAAAGTCCACTCCATCGAAGTTACAAAAAAGCAAGGACCATCGAGGAAACAAGGAAGGAAAGGCACACTTGGCTTGTCTTAACCACGTCTCTAATCGTTACAAATTCCAAATGCGTCACTTCCGGTCACAATCCGTAGAGCATAAAGAGCCGAGTTATTGGCTCACGGGGTCAACTAAATCATACGACGAAAGAGGAAAATATGGAGGCCGCTCTTTCTACACAAATTGCAGTCCTCTTTCACAATCTGTTCGCATAAAAATCTCTTAAGTTACGATCGGCCGTGAAAGTTGTTTATGCCGGAAAACATCGGCAGCACATGAACGCCGTGCGTTGGACAATGTCCTATTAGGACATCCATCTCGACTCCAGATTAGATACACGATCGTCAGATACAAAACACGGACGTTTTTCCAGCCAGTGGTTGTGTCTGTGTGTGTGTTTGTGTGTGTGTCTGTGTGTGTGTGTGTGTGTGTTTTTCTTTTAAACGTTTCCTGAATTTTACGAGTTTAGGTTTTTTTTTTCATTATTTTTTTTTTTTGTTAAATTCGGTTTAATATTTGTTTTAATAATTTAATCATTCTAATTTTTAATGATTGTTTGATTAATTACTTTTAATAATTACTAACGTTAACTACGTCCCTTGATTAAGCTGACGTTGTCACGTTCAATTGATGAATACCATCATTTTGTTTCGAGAATTGAAATACTAATATTCACTTAATGCCATATTTTTTCCTCCAAAAGATTACAAAATAAAGAAATAATCTCAACAAAAAAAAATAAATAAATAAATAAACGAAAAAAATTCAATAAACTTTGTTTTTGTAAATCAAAAATAAATTAAATTATCTTCAATAATTTATGACTCGAAATTGAAAATCACGAAAAACATTTCTAAAGTGAGATTCGAAACTTGGAATGACGAATGACGAGACGAGTTAATTAACTGAATAAATTATGCAAGAATTAACTGAATAAAGTATGCAAGAATTAACTGAATAAATTATGCAAGAATTAACTGAATAAATTATGCAAGAATTAGTTACATAAATTATGCACCTGTTACAGGGTGAATTATTTCAACGATGAGAACCTTCCAAAATATTATCCTCCATTAGACGACGGAGCTGGAGATAGTGACGCGCAGTGGTGAATATGGATGAGGATGATGACGACGACGATGGTGACGGTGATGATGATGATGATGGTGATGATGACGACCGGTCCTGTGTGCATTCAGTCGGACCCATCGGCTGGAAATAGTAGCCGCTCTAACTCCTCCCATGCAAGTTTGTGACGTCATTCATTGGAAAGGTCACGTGAACATTTCGTCAAAACATTTGCAAGAGCAGCTGCGATGGCGGTGATATTTCTGCCGCTGATGATGACGACGACGACGACGAAGATGATGATGACGATGATGATGATGATGATGATGATGATGATAGTAGTGATGATGGTGACGATGATGGAGACAATGATGCCTCTGGCCGATAACGATGGTGGTGATGATGACGACGACGACGCGGTCTGAAAAGATAGAAGCCGGAGAAATGTCCTCAGAAGAACAATTCCCGTCCATGGAAACACCGCTAACGGATGTGGAAATCGTGGCTTCCTATTGGCGGAGATGGAAAAATGTGGATATTGATTGATTGACTTTCAACAATCCAATTAACTGCATTATTTTTATTTCATTATTAATCTTTAAAATTAGTATTTGTTATTAATAAATGCCTTGAAAGTCGTTATTATTGTTGATGATGTTATTACAATTTGTTGTTGATGTTGCTTATGCTGCTGTTGCTGTTGATTTTGCTGTTGATGTTGTTGTTGTTGATGTTGTTGTTGTTGATGTTGTTGTTGATGTTGTTGTTGATGTTGTTGATGTTGTTGTTGATGTTGATGTTGTTGTTGATGTTGTTGTTAATGTTGATGTTGATGTTGTTGTTGATGTTGTTGATGTTGTTGTTGTTGTTGATGTTGTTGTTGATGTTGTTGTTAATGTTGATGTTGATGTTGTTGATGTTGTTGTTGTTGATGTTGTTGTTGTTGATGTTGTTGTTGTTGATGTTGTTGTTGATGTTGTTGTTGATGTTGTTGTTGATGTTGTTGTTGATGTTGTTGATGTTGTTGTTGTTGTTGATGTTGTTGTTGATGTTGTTGTTAATGTTGATGTTGATGTTGTTGATGTTGTTGTTGTTGATGTTGTTGTTGTTGTTGATTTCAATCAAATTCTTCTGAGATCTTTTTTCGTCAACACGCGCTTGAAACTTTGGAGTTGATCATTAAAAACGAAAAACCTGAATTGAGTAAAAACAACAAAAAAGAGTTTTTTTAACATTATTTTTGAAAGAATATATTTTAAAATTATTTAAAATTATTTTTTAAAAATATTTTTGAGTGAAAAAGAAATTATTTTTCCACGTGAAAATAATTTAAGTAAACACTAAAAGCAAGGTGCTGGTCGTTCGCTATCTTCATCCAATCATCATCAACACCGTCATCATCGTCGTCGTCGTCATCGACTTTTTATGCCCCAAACTGAAATAACAAACATTAACATCCAGAAATAATTTGAAAGTATCGGACATAATTATTTATCTCCATCGCTAACGCCATCGTCGTCATCATCATCATTACCATCACCACCACCACCATCATCATCATCAACATCGTTGTCATCATCATCATCATCAACATCGTAGACATCATCATCATCATCATCACCACCGCCACCACCATCGTCGTCGTCGTCATCATCGCTTGAAGATGATGGGAATCCATTTGCATGGATGAGTTCAACTCCTCGACCAAACCCTGAAACTGGGGTCAAATGCACTCAGAATCTTGGCCTTCACGTTGTTCTCCTCCTGCCTCCTCAGACTTTCGGCTTTCTCTTCTACAACAACAACAACAACAACATCAGTAACAACAACAACATCAACAACATTAACAACAACAACAGCAACATTAACATCATTACCAGCATTAACACTAAAACAACAACAACAAAAGCATTAAAACGACAACATTGGTTTTATGTTGCATCCACGTTCGCAATGAAATCACAAAGAAATCCATTTAAAAATAAATTACTTAAATTATTATTAAAGTGAATTAAAGTATCATTTATGACTTTTTCAAGTAAAATATTATCAGAATATTGTTGTGTTCAACGTTGATTTCATTTTATAGTGAACTCCAACAATCAACGGATTTATTAATATTAATTAATTAATAATATTATAATAATAATATAA
>CM067530.1:752500-757500 GCA_034509925.1 Hirudinaria manillensis | reverse complement strand
TAGCAACAACAACAGCTGCAACAACAAAATCACAAATGTGACCATTTAATTTAAAGAGACTTCTTGGAGAGTTAGTTTGGCCGATCACAGATCATATCAAGCATGGTTGATAATGTTGTACTCACATCACAACACAACTTTCGAAAGGGAAGATTCCGAAGAATTGAACTTCTTTCATAAATTTAACCCCAACCTCCGTCGTAATCCTGTCTACCATGACCACTCCCATCCAGTTGCATCGTCGTCGTCGTCGTCATCATCGGCCAGCCATCAGGACTTGATTCGTTCTGATCAGAATTTCAAATCACCAAAACTGTCCGTCATTAGTTGCATGAACCCGTCGTTTCAGTTTTTTATTCAAAAACTGGAAGCAAAGAATTGGGAAAAACTAATTTGTGACGCCGAATTCGTTGCGCTTCTCCTGCAACTGATGTCACTCTACTTCACAATCTCGTTTCTCATCTTCAACTTCTTTCTTTTGTTCAGGCTCAATTCAACTTACAGTCCAAGGAAAACAAATCATTCTTTCAATTCATTCCAAAAGATTCCTAAGCTCTCGAAATTAAAGCCGTACATTCAGAGATTTCATCAGGGAAACATGACAGGCGATTTTGAAAATAATCAGACGAAAATAAAAGTAACGGCGCAGAACTACCGACCTCGCGAACATATCACACACGAAGACATATTGACGAGCGATGAAAGGCAGCAGGCGTTTTCAGACAGAAAGAAAAGAAGCGGGAATAAAACAGGAGACGCCCAGCCCTATTTCGACTTTCTCGTCTCAGACGACAAGCATATCAGCATCTACGGATCTCCATGCGTCTACGAAGGTCATCTCAAAACAGATAAGAACTGGTACGGATATTTGGCCAACGTCAGCGTCAAGGTCACGGGTCAAATGACCTTCGAACTTGCCTATCCTGCACACATGTGCTGCCAGAACATTCTTTTCTACCTGGAAGAGCAGATGGTGGTGATCGGGCAACGGATGAACTGCTGGCAACGAGAGTTCATGTTGAAACCCGAGGAAGATCAGATACTCAGGCTGACCCCCAGCTTCCCCTGGTCAGGATGCCACGAAACGACCGACCAGAATAGCAGGAAGGTCTTTCTCTGCAAAGGAGGTCGAAGTTTTTCCGTTGATCCGTCATCCAACAAACTGACCACGTGGTTCTTGGCCGTCAGTAACTGCGTCTCCTCCAAAGGATTGGACCTCGCCTACAGGTTCAAAGTCTACGGACACATCGGCGAATGCGGGCAGAAGGGGAATCCTTCCAAAGGCAACAACATTAGCACCGGCAGCAGCAGTAACAACGGCCTGGACAACCACGGCGACGAATCAGACCTGCCTTACTCGATGTCCTTCGACACGAACATTCTGTCAAAAGCTTCCCTCACTCCACGACAAGTTAGCAGCGCAGAGAACGCTCCGCTAGACGAGGAAAACAGTTGCGTTTACGTCGGCAACGTCAACACTACCAACAAATGGTTCGGTTTCGTCAAGAATTTGACCCTGAAGGCCGGCGGAGGTTTCAAGTACATGTTCACTCAACCTCTGTCTATGCAATTTCAAAATGTGATACTCTACCGGGCCGAGGACATTGCCAAACTCGACTGGGAAATGACCTGCTGGCAGAAGGAGGGAGTAATATCGTCGCCGATGGTAGCCTACCAAATAATGGACATGAGTTTCAGATCCACCTGGACCGGCTGTCAGACTATCGAGAACGACGTCGTTCGCAATCTCACCTGCACCGGTCAGAAGAAGTTCGAAACTCCTCAGAAGATTTTCATGTCCCTCAGCAACTGCCGCAGCGTCAGGGGACTCCAGCTCCACTACAAACTCCAGGTCTTCGGACACGACGGGCCATGTTCCGGTTGTCGGCGCTGCGTTTCGTGGTGGTTTCTCAGTTCAATTCTTCTGCTGGTTCGGTTAGTCGTTTGTCTTGTCAGGACCGTTGTTGTTGTTGTCGTCGTCGATTGTGAACTTCTTCAGAACTCCTCATAGGTTAAGAAGCCTCTTCATTGCTCATTGCTGTTTTAGGGTTGATGGTGATTATGATTACGACGACTATGGTGATAATGCTGTAGGTTATGTAATGCTGGCGACGATGGCTAGCGATGATTACGATGATGATGGTGATGGTGGTACTGATGATGATGATGATGATGATTTTGCTACTCACTTGAATCAGTCCGTAGGGTCATCTGATGTTTTATCGCGAATAAACACGAAAAACGAACTCTGCTCTTGAATTTGTTCCCAGAAGAGGAGACTGGTGAGGAGTTGGGTGGGTGGTTGGGTGGGTGGACAGAATGGGGATGAAATTTATTAAAGGAGTGGGTTGTTATTATTGGGAAAGTTTATTATGGGACGTCTTGTAATTACTCGGAATGTAGGCAGAATAAATTCCTTTGTAGAGAAAATGTCCCGAGGAGGAAAAAGAATGATTTTACGACTCGCTTTCTTCAATAAAATCCTGGCAGAAGAAACCAGCGTTCCTGGAGAATTCACGTAGGTTTCCAAGAGCGGCAAATTGCAGCAGCAGACGACAGAAGCAAGCCCTGGCGGCAAAAATGGCAGGCCTTGAGTGGGAAGCAAATGGGGATTGGTTGCCATAAATTGTCCTCGACGCAGGGTTGAACCTCTCTATTCGCGGAGTGGGTCTCTTATTATGTGATTACTCAGTGATAGATGCTAGTGATTTATAGCGGGAAAGCGCACCTGATATTGTTTCAGCTGGCGCGGAAGTTGCTGAAAATATGAAGATGAGGAAATGATTTATAGGGGGAAATTTGAGAATTCTGGGTAGATTTCTCTGAGGATTCACCCTCTCGCCAATGGCCACACGACACGCCATTACCACTTGCCACAACTGGTGACTGTCGTCATCATCATTATTATCATCATCGTCGTCGTCGTCGTTATCGTCACCCTTATCATCATCGCCATCGTCATCGTTATCATCATCTTGATCATCATCATCACTCTTGTTCCAGGACTTTTGCTTTTCTGTCCTTTGAACTCAAGCTCAAAGAAAAATATCTTTCTGTCGGAAGGAACCGCTTTTAGACATTTGAATGAGTTTCCATTTCCATCCGGATCTGGGGAATTCCAGGAGGACTGAAAACGGATCCCAAATGGATGTCGGAACAAGGGACGATGGTCTCTAAAAGTGTCTTCCAGCTGTTGAGAAGCAGAAGAGGAAATTCAATGAATTCGAGTTCAGTCATTTCAATCGGATTGAGAGTTGAAATGACATCCTAATCTGCCCATCAAGCAAAAGTAGCCATGCAATTGGACTCCTGGTTATGATGATGATGATGATGATGACAATGGCGAGGATGATGATGATGATGACAGTGACGATGGTGACGTCACAAAGGCCACAGTGATGTTGATTGCCATGACGATGATGGCGTTAGTCTGCATCGGCGTCACCATGGCAACCAGATCGACTTTGGGTTGGCTTTGAAAATCTCCATCCTAATCCTCAACTGTGCGCCTCTTACACGAACCTTCCAGATGAATTTCACGCTGGTCGTGGTGATGATGATGATGATGGTAATGATGGTAATGATGATAATGATGATAGTGATGACTAGGGTCTGCGGTCTGCTGCTGCTGATGATGATGATGATGGTGATGATAGTGATGACTAGGGTCTGCGGTCTGCTGCTGCTGCTGATGGTGATGATGATGATGCAGTTAATGATGGTAATTAAGAAGGTGGTGACGATGACGACGACGACGATGAATGAAATGCTGGCGATGAGGACGACGACGACGACGATGACGTTAGTGGCGATATGCCCGATGAAGTGGTGGAATTACCAGACACGCTGCTCTTGATTAACGAAGAAACGAAGGAATTCAACAAACTCAATTTTCCAGGAGCAGAAATTATTGGAACACACGACATCTCAGCGTGCAGGGCAGGTAACAGCTCACAATTATTTAGTTTTCAGCCGCTATATACCATATTACTCATGTAACTATTATTTATTGTTATTATTATTATTATTATTATTATTATTATTATTATTAATATTATTATTATTTATTATTATCATTATTATTGTTATAATAATAATAATAATAACAATAATTATTATAGAAATGAAGAAAGCAAAACATAAATAAAGAGCGAATGAATGTATGAATGAATGAATGAACGAATGAATGAATGAATGAATGAATGAATGAATGAATGATCGAATGAAACATGCATCAAATATCTGCATTTAATGTTTGACGATCCAGTACTGTAAATGATGACTCATGACTCCACGTGATTCATGGATCCACATGCGTCTTCCAACAATTGTAATTTACCTTTTGAATTTTTAATGTCATCTCCAACAAGGACAATATTTTATAATAATATTAATAATAATAATAATATTTTAAAAATATTAATATTGTTATTTTATTTTTATTATCATTTTATTTTATTATTTATATTTATTATTATTATTGAATAATGTAATTGTAATTATTATTTTATTATAATAATAACAATGTTATATTATATATATAAACATTATAATTTCTTAATAGACCATAATTAGATAAAGATATCTAATTATTAATAATAATAATAATAATAATAATAATTATTATTATTATTATTATTATTATTAGTAGTAATACCTTTATTTATAACTGATTATTATTATTATTATAACTAATAATAACAATGTTATATTATATATATAAACATTATAATTTCTTAATAGACCATAATTAGATAAAGATATCTAATTATTAATAATAATAATAATTATTATTATTATTATTATTATTATTATTATTATTATTATTATTAGTAATACCTTTATTTATAACTGATTATTATTTTTATACTGGCATTTGTTGCATATCAATGGACATCCCCTTCTTTACGACATCGAAGCAGAAGTACACAGCGATTCCTGATTCAATGTACAAGACAACATGAGACATAAATTAATAAATTATTATTATTATTATTATT
>CM067530.1:590000-737500 GCA_034509925.1 Hirudinaria manillensis | reverse complement strand
GTCCGAGGGTCGCCCTGGATTTTGATTGGCTCATTTAATTGGGTCGAATTGATCCCATTGGACCCTCGGGCTGGATTTTGATTGGCTCATTTAATTGGGTCGAATTGATCCCATTGGAGCATTTTATTGGGTTAAATTAATCCCATTGGTCCGTTATATTGTGTCGGGTTTTTTTTTTAGAATTTCTGATTATATTTCGCTGGACTGGGCATTCTTGTTGAAATTTTTTTAACTTTTATGGTCACGGTATCAATTTAAAATAATAACTTTATTATAAACCGTTAAATTGTTATTTGAATAAACTGATAATTCATTATTTGTGTTTGTTTATTTCTGGCAAAAAACATGGAATCCATGATTAATGCCTCGTCGAAATGCTGTTTTGTCGTCAGAGTTTTCGAATTATATTTCAAAGGGGACACAGTTCCAGCGTAACTATATTTTAAATGTTAATCGATCTTGCTAATATTACACATAATATTACGTAAACATTAATAATAATAATAATAGTAATAATAATAATAATAATAATAATAATAATAATAACAATAATAATAACAATGATAATAATAATAATAATAATAGTAATAATAATAATAATAATAATATTAATAATAATAATAATAACAATAATAATAACAATGATAATAATAATAATAATAATAATAATAAATACTTTACGGTTGATGGTAAAATCAACTGAATCGTCCTGAACGAGTGCAACCAGCTGCAAAAGAATTGTTTTCAAGGAAAAGAAATTCTTTTAAACTTTTTGCCGAAAAAGGAAGAAGTCGAGTTGTCGTCGTTGTTGCTGTTGTTGTCGTCGTTGTTGTTGTTGTTGCTGTTGTTGTCGTTGTTGTTGTTGTTGTCGTCGTTGTTGTTGTTGTTGTTGTTGTTGCTGTTGTTGTCGTTGTTGTTGTTGTTGCTGTTGTTGTCGTCGTCGTTGTTGTTGTCGTCGTTGTTGTCGTCGTCGTCGTCGTTGTTGTTGTTGTTGTTGTTGTTGTTGTTGTTGTTGTCGTTGTCGTTGTTGTTGTTGTTGTTGAATAATTCAAGAGGAACTTTGAATTTTTCTTTACCTTTGATGTCAATCTACGACCATAGCAAGACCAACCTAACTTCGTTAAAACTTGTGGCCTCTAATTCACCAAGGATTATAATTATTATTATTATTTATTACCATTATAAAAACAAGGATTATAATTATGGCGAAGTATTATTATTATAATTATTATTATTATTATTAATTAATTAATAAGTTAAGTGCTGGAAATAGAAATAATAACTATTTTAATTAAAAAAAATATTTTAAAAATTATGACAGACCATAAATATATGTTTCATGTTGATACATACATTGAATAAGTTTCATGTTGATACATACAATTGAATATGTTTCGTGTTAATACATACAATTGAATATGTTTCATGTTAATACATACATTTGAATATATTTCATGTTGATACATACATTGAATATGTTTCGTGTTAATACATACAATTGAATATGTTTCATGTTAATACATACAATTGAATATGTTTCATGTTAATACATACATTGAATATGTTTCATGTTAATACATACAATTGAATATGTTTCATGTTAATACATACATTGTATATGTTTCATGTTAATACATACATTGAATATGTGTCTTATTGTTTTCCAAATCAATATGGCGTCATGTACTCACAAACATCGATCAGTGATTCTTTGCAGTACGAATATCGTCGATAATTTCCAGAAAATTATTCTTCGTTTTATTGTGTCTTTTTTTTTTAATTCCTTGAAAAATGTTCTTTTGTTTTATTTGAAACTAATTAATAATATTAATTATTTCAATAATAATGTTAATTATTTCATTATTAATATTAAATATTATTTTCAATCGATTAAAACGTTAAAAACATTTTAAATGTTTTAAAAGTAGCTTTGAAAATAAAGATTATAGGAAAGGTTTCTCCGAGCTCTTATCTTGAATAATTTATGATAATTATATGCATGACCTCCGATGGTGAAAGGTTGAAATTACCATTATGGCAGGATGGATGAACGTATGGACGGATGGATGGACAGACAGATAGATGAGTGGATAGATAGATTGATGGACGGACGGATGGATGGATGGATGGATGGATGGATGGATGGATGGATGGACGGATGGACGGATGGACGGATGGACGGATGGATGGATGGGCAGACGGATAGATGAGCAGACGGATAGATGAGTGGATAGATAGATAGATTGATGGATGGGTGGATGAAAACACGAATCTTGTAAATGGAAAGAATGATTCAAAAAAAACCCCCTATCGATCAAATGCCATGATTAATTATGTCCATTACTTACTTCCTGTAAAGCATTTAATCATGTTTCTTGAACAAATGTACTTCAATGTTTTCATTCAATTATTATTATTATTATTATTATTATCATTATTATTATTATTATTATTATGATTCCATTACCTTTGCTGGTCTCCTTTCAAATTCATCAGTCCATCAGTTTGGATAGTATTATATAAATTATAAAAGATGCAAACAATCTTTAATTTGTTTACAATTACTATGTTTACAATTACGATGTTTACAATTACGATGTTTACAAGTACAATGTTTACAATTACGATGTTTACAATTACAGTGTTTACAATTACAATGTTTACAATTACAATGTTTACAATTACAATGTTTACAATTACGATGTTTACAATTACAATGTTTACAATTACAATGTTTACAATTACAATGTTTACAATTACGATGTTTACAATTACAATGTTTACTATTACAATGTTTACTATTGCTTTATTATCATATTTATAATAATAATAATATTATTATTATTATTATTATAATATTATAATAATTAAATCATTATTAAATAATAATTATGTTTTGCAGTAAAATGAATCAACCTGAAGTAATTATCAATTCATTGTCTCTGGGTTTCCGTTGAAGTTCTAAATTCAACTTTTCCTGTCTTTAGTTGAAAGAAAAGAAAAGAATTTATTGATGTTTTTCTTCTCAACAAACAATTACGTTCGGCTGTTTGACAATTGCATTAGCAGGTCCGATCAAGAACTTTAAATTGTTTGTTGTTGTTGTTTTTATATTTATTATATTATTTATTGATAAAATAATAATTTTAAATTATGCACAAATTCTTCTCTCATCCGTCTTTCCATCCATTTGCTCATTTCAGGCACTACAGGTAGCAAAGAGCTGCGTTAATTGAAAAGGAATGACCAATTAAAATCCAAATCCAACCTTCCTCCATCTTGTTTCTCTTCCGATTCCCTCAGCATTTCCAAGATGGCGACCTTGTGCTTCCTGAACAATTTCTTCCATTTCTGAGGTTGTTGGCTGCCAGTGTTCATCGGCTGGTCCTCCACCTCCAGGTTTGAACTCCACTGGTCGTGATCCTCGTTCTCGCCCCTATTATCGCTCATCTCGAGTTTTCTCGTCGTCGGCTTTGATTTCTTTGGAGTTTCCGTCAGTTGGTCTTGGAATTTGATGTGTTTTCGACTTTTAACGATTCCACGGTTGGTAAAAGTTTTGTGAGGCGTCGACGTCTGCTCTGAACTTATTCTTGGAAGGTTCGATTCTTCTGCAGAGTTCATAATGGATTCTGATTCTTTCAAATGCAATGCGAGATGATTGGCCCTGGTAAGTGATCGATTGTAAGTCCACAATGGAAAAAGATCAACTTAATGGAGAACCTACTATGTCTATGTCTTGTCTTGTCTTCGGCCGTTGGAGTCATTGACGACGAGACAAACAGGTGAGATGTTGATTGCCAGGTGAGGGACCACGGTTGCTGATTCATTTCATTTTTCAGGACGAACTAATCACGCAGTGACAACTTTGTGATTGAACTTTGACCCTTTGATTTTTGATTGTCAGTTGTTGATGCTAGATTCCAGTGTAAAATTTATGACTCATTTTACTGATTAGAACTCATCGTATTTTTTTTTGTTGAGTTTATGAGTTTATTAAACAAACAATTATGTACATTATGTACAATAAAACAAATGAACTTAAAATACAAAATAAACTCATAGGGTCAGTCTTAAGGAAGCGCAAGCTTCCGCTAGACAGACTGGCCCTGGAAATCATAAGATATATAATGCAACCATGTAAACTCAAACAACTGAGGCATCTCTCACTAGATGAGACTTATACAATTTTTTAAACAACAAGAACAATAACTCAAAAGGACATGAATGTAAACAAGTTAACTCCCTAATTGAATCTGGTATTTAATTTCATTGTTCGTTTAATGAAGATATTGTTGTCATGTGGATTTGGTTTCTGCACACCTCCTACTTCCTAATGAGAGTATCCTTTTTAAAAATCATTTGTTAACTCGAATCGTTAAGAAATTTATTGATTTATTGGAAATATTTGCAAGTTATTGTTCAACAAAATAAATAAATAAATAAATAAATAAATAAACAAACTAATTGATTGTTTTAGAATAAACCACGGAGTAAATCACACTTTCATTAAGCTTTTAGGACATCCTTCTGAAGTCTCTTTTATTACAAAATCTTTCGACAAACAATTCATTTGCCTCGTCAAAAGAAAAGTTAATCTCGGTAGAAACATCATCATCATCATCATCGTCATCGTCATCGTCATCGTCATCGTCATCGTCATCGTCATCGTCATCGTCATCGTCATCGTCATCGTCATCATCATCATCATCATCATCATCACTATCGAGGTTCATCAGCTATAACTAGTCAGTGACTAGTCACCCTATCGGCTCGAAAGTAAACATAAACAAGTGACGTCATCGAGCACGTGACTTCAGAGGTATCTTTTGACGGGGTGCGTTTTGTAATTCCTGGTGAGGCGATCCTCGATGAAACTCGTTTCCTTTTCCTGTTGTGACGTTGTTCCGTTGTACCAGGGATGGCTGGCCAGCTGTTAATTAATTAGAATTTTAATTTAACTTTTTTTTAAAGAATTTATTTATTTATTTAATTAAACGTTAATTAATTAATTTATTTATTTATTAAATCCATTCGTTTAATTATAAATCCTCCGATGCTACGCATGCGGCGCTATATAAATTAACTATTATTGTTATTATTATTACTATTATTATTATTATTATTATTATTATTGTTATTATTATTATAATTATAGAGTAATCGTGTACTTTCGTTAAAGCTAAGCTATTTAATGCCACTCATAAATTGAACGAAAGAAAACCTTCAACGGGGAGGAATAAATAAATAAATAAATAAATAAATAAATAAATAAATAAATAAATAAAATTGTTCCAATTAAATTCTTTTGTTTTGTTTTTTTTTTTGTTTTTAAAATTTAAATTTAAATTTTAAATTTTCATTTTTGATTTAATATTCTCGTCGTCATTGGCAACGAGAAGACATTTTGGATCGTAAAAAACCATTGTTACCTTAGTCGGAATGTCTTCCTTGGGCAGGGATATGTGCCTCTTTCTGTAACAAGTTATTATTATTATTATTATTATTATTATTATTATTATTATTATTATTATTATTATTATTATTATTATTATTATTATTATTATTATTATTATTATTATTATTATTATTATTATTATTATTATAACAACTAATATATATGTGTAAATAACCCTCATTAATATCATTAAGAAGTTATAAAATATCTCACAGTTAACTATTATATTATTGGATAATGATTAATATTATCATCGGTAATCAATATTACTGCATTACTATATTCTTATAATTAAATAACTCTATTATTATTATTATTAAATAATTCTATTATTATTATTAAATAACTCTATTATTATTAAATAACTCTATTATTATTATTATTTCTATTATTGTTATTATTTAATTATAATTAATATTACATTCTTCCTCGCCACAGCCTTATCCCAGATCGAGACTTCCATAAATTGCACCCCACAAAAGAGATGTCACACCCCAAATCCCCAGTGACGTCATTTATAAGCTCCAATCACAGAAAGGGATTTCTTTTGGCTTTTAAAATTCAGAATTTTTAAAGTTTTTTGCCATTAAGAGATCCGATTTCAAGTCACTTTAAAGTTTTGATTAAATAAATATAATAATAATTATTATAATTATAATTCAATATTAATATCATTTTAATTTATTTATTTATTAATAATAAGCTATTATGATTTAAATTGAGATATTAATTTTTTATTACTTTTCTTTCTTTATATCAGAAATGAAGAAAGTAAATTTATTTTAAAAAAAAAATTAATTCAATATTTATGAGCATTTTGCTCTATGCCAGTCAGGTGAGCTCCGTTCAGAAGACAAGATGGATCACGTGGATTATCAAACAACGTAGGTCAAAGGGGTCAAAACGTAGTTATCAACGTTTCAATCTTTGGATTCCTGCCTATGCCAATCACAGCAGATGCCAAATGCAGGTGTGACAGATTCTTTTGTTTTGGATAGATTATTATTATTATTATTATTATTATTATTATTATTATTATTATTATTATTATTATTAATATCATTATTATTATTATTCATCTCCACGCGATTGTTACATTTAAAACTCACTTATAAAGTACCACGCACCTGATCCTATAGAAGATGACGGTGAGTAGAATGATAGAAAGGAGGATGGAGGTTAGGATGACCACGAGCGAGATATCCTGCTTGCTGAGCAGCAGCCCTTCTGATTGGTCCTCGCCATCTTGTGACCTCATCAGTGACCTTCCGCTGTCCTCCAAACCGTACCCCGCGCCCTGCTCTCCGTATATCGTCCTGTATCCATTGTCGTCGTCGTCGTCGTCACCACGATCCAAGCTGGGATCGTAATCATGACTGGAGCTTTCCCACTGCTTGTTTTCCAGCTGATGATGATGATTACTCCTGTTGTTGGAAATTTTAAAGTTCATTCCGACCGGGTGGTAACCGTACAGTCTCGGAGCCAATTTCTCTTCAAATTGATTGGTTCCGTCTTCTCCAACGTCATCGTTGTCATCATCATCGTCGTCGTCGTAGTCTTCGTTTTCTCTTCCTCCTCTTCGCTTCTTGTTGTCGAGGCTGAAGTCGAGCGTGGCATGTTCCAGATTCATTGGAGCGTGACTATCGTAACCCACCTGCTCTGGCGGTTCGAAGTCTGCAAACGGAAGCAAAAGTCGTCTGTGCCTATCGGCTTATTATAATAAATAGGTCATCAACTATTTAAACAATATCTGTATATTATGATAAAGAGGAAAAAATTAAATTACTAAAACCGAACAACGCCAAAAAACAACAACAACAACAACGCCTACTTGCATTCTTGTCTTCCGTGCAAGTTTCATCCACGGCCATCTTAAGAAGCACGTCAGCCTCCAACGCAGACTGAAGAGAAGAACAAACCAGTCTGTCAAAGTCCTCCCAATCTGTTCTGAGTAAGGGAGCAAAGGTCAAACAATCACGTTTTATGAGCTTCGACGAAAGGTCAGAGGTCAGATTGGCCAGGTTGGGGAAGTTTTTGAGGGTCGACTTGAAGAAACCCAGAAAGTCGGGGAATCTGGGAGGCGTGCAGAAGTGATTTGCCACGGAGCAGAAGCAGGAAGTGACGCACTGACATCTCTCCTCTTGAAACTACAGGTCAGAACATGTCTGCTAAACGTGTACATGTTTTATGATCATTTAACTCACTTTGGAGGCAGAAACGAGGCAGACGAATGCGGCAATCAGGAAAATGCGAAGGTTTCGAGGAGAATTAAACATCGGTATTGTTTGACTTTCAAGCGTTTACTTTTAACAATCGAACAGAAAACGAATTAATTTTCCAGAACATTTCGACGTTTTTTTTTTGCAACAGAAACGTTCGAAATTCTTCCAGCCTGGTAGCATCAATGCCTCTCTACGTGGAGTTATTGATTTTTTTAGGACCATCTTCCATGCGCGGATTCAGCAATCCTACAAGAGGGCATTGCTTCACAAAAATACTGGTCTTATCCCCTGTTTAACTGTCTTGAACATTTAATACGACTGGGTTTGAGGATCCTTATTTAATTAATCAATTGATTGATTGATTAATCAATTGATTGATTTATTGATTGATTGCTGGATTGATCAATCAATCAATCGAGTAATTGAAGTTACTCTTGAATAACAGAACACTTAAACGCCATTTTGTCAACAAGGAATTTCAAACCACAACTCGAGAGACGCCGCCAGTGAATCCTTTGAGTTGAAATCTCACGTCAGCATTTGAAGACCCGCCTAAAAGCTTTCCTTCAAGATTCGATTCAACTTTTAAACGAAATTCAAGTCGTCTTTAAAAAACAAAAAAATTTTATTCCAAAATTTTTAACATTTTGTCGTTTAATGGCAGAAAATATTTTAATCTCGCATCAATTCCTGCCAAAAAAGACCGCCGCATTTCAAAACAATCGAACGAACTTATAATTAACATAATTTAATTTAAAACTTATGAATATTCAAAATATGATTTAATTTTAACTTAAACTTATGAATATTCAAAACAACAAAACGCAGCCACCCCGACTTCAACGTCGATGACGACGGTTGTTGCGACAAAAGTATTGGTTGAATTAATGGGTATTTAACAAACAACATATAATAATAATAATAATAATAATAATAATAATAATAATAATAATAATAATAACAATAATAATAACAGCAACAATTCCGATGATGATGATGATGATCCGATAAGGCACCAATTACGATTACGAGACTGCAGCAAAATAATTTATAATTTATGCAATTAAACAATAAATCTATTTAAATGCGGGCAAATTCATTGCAATTCGTTCGCTTGGAGATCAGCAAAATGACCGGACATGGAGCTTTAAGAACAAAAATGGACTCTAAATCTAACAACAACAAAACAACAACAACAACAACAAAAACAACAAATGTTTGAAAACGAACGAAATTCGACAAACGGTTCCAAAGATGTTTTAAATGCCAACATCACAGTCATCCGAGCATATTTACAATATTTGAATATTTATTTATTTAATTATTTATATATTTACTTATTTATTTATTTATTTAATTATATATTTATTTGAATATTTATTTATTTATTTATTTAATTATATTTACTTATTTATTTATTTAATTATATTTACTTATTTATTTATTTATTTAATTATATTTACTTATTTATTTATTTATTTAATTATATATTTACTTATTTGAATATTTACTTTAAAACAGAACGTTGAAATCATCATCGCAGTGCAAGTTGTTACGACTGCACTACAACAACAACACAACAACACAACATCGCAAGGTAAATACACTCATTTGAATATGATAATTTAAATAATGGCCATTCCTACTACGTGGTCTAATTGGTTACAATTTCAAAATATGAAAATAAAAATAAAATGCTTCGTGATTACTAATGCCTCGCACAACAATACTGGCTTCATCATCATCATCATCACCACCATCATCATCACCATCACCATCATCATCATCATCATCATCGCAGAGAAACCATCGAATTAGCAGACGACAATAACAACAACAACAACGATGACGACGACAAACTAAGAAGTTCAAAGAAAACTTGAACAAATTCGCTCGCAATGTCAACTTCAAAATAACAACTTCAATATAACGAATGTCAATCAATTTTTGTTAACAAACGTATCAATCACCGCTTAAGAATTATTATTATTATTATTTTTATTTTTATTATCATTATTATTATTATTATCATCATCGTCATCACCTTATTTATTGTAACATCTATCTGCATCTTAACGATCGTCATCATCATCATCGCCATCGTCGTCTTCATCGTCGTTTTCCTCTTCATCAAATTCACTGCCAGCCTTGAAGTCGTCGGCATTGTTGTTGCTGCTGTTGTTGTTGTTGTTGTTGTTGTCGAGTTGTTTCCTGAGCTGTTCGATGGTGAAGAAAAGAGCGGTTCTTTCCAGCTCCAGGATCCTGTTTTCTGACTTCAGTCGAACGAGACCCGAGGAAAGGCTTCCGTTCTCTGCTTCCAGCATCCTTATTTGTCGTCTGGCGCTCTGAATTAAAATATTAAAAATTTATTTTTCAAAAATATTAAAACTAAGTAATTGCAAGTCAGAGAATTAATTGAAGCCAAAACAAAAACATTTGTAAACAACAGCAACAACAGCAGCAACAACTACAACAACAAAAACAACAACCTGAAGTTGTTCTAGGAGTTCCATCTTCTGCCTCTTGAGGCTGTCGTTGGAAAGTTGAATCCGCGACAGTTTGAGGACCATTTTGTCCTTTTCGTGACATTCTGGGTTCGTCGGAGTCCCGGTGGAACAGCCCCCCATCTCCTCGTGGAGGATGTGGTACTCCACCTCGTACGCCTCCAATGTCTTTGAAATGTCCAACTGGAAAACCTGGAACGAGAGGCGTCGAAGATTGCAAGGCATCGATTTTATGGCATGTCGTTCTGCTATCTAATGAGCTGATCCGATCGGAATATAATTTAATATTTATCAAAATTGTGCTCCTTTAATGGGAAAATATTCGAATATTTATTTAATAATTAACATTAAACATAATACATTTATAAGAATTATTTAGCTTCTTTAAATTCGCAGGAAATCTTCTAGAAGTCGATGCAAATCAGCACCTTTGCAAAGTATTGAACCATAATAATTGATAGTCATCAATCCCATTCTCTTCCACTAAAAAACAAACTTCATGCATAAATGCATAAATCTAATCAAGTGATAAACACAAAGAGCTTATCTCTAAATTCAAAACATCCCAAAATCGTTACCAACGGCAACCGCAAACGACGTCGCAATCATCGCAGTTGCAATCCACGTTTATTGACGTTTAAAAGCGAACCTGATTGAAAATCCTCTCCATCTGAATGATGGCCATGTCAGGCAACGTGACCTTCAGGAAGTCAACGATGGATTCAAACGTGCAGCATTGTTTTATCAACTCCTTGTGGTTGCCCAGCAAAATCAGAGCCACTTTTAGGATGACTTCGATCCCGAAAGTGAAAATTAAATCTGCAGATTAAATAAATTATAATATTTTATTATAAATAAATTAATAATAAATAATTAATTAACACGTTTACCAGTCACTCTCGAGAGAGAGAGTACATCCTTATGGTATGTTCAATTGTATAATTGTTTAGAAACTTGCAGTTAAGACCTCGTTAGGTAATCATAATCCTTACTTGCAGTTAAGACCTCGTTAGGTAATCCTAATCCTTACTTGCAGTTAATACATTATCAGGTAATTAGATTTAATAATCGTTACGCGAAGGACTCGAAGCCTTCTTCTCACCGAACACCCTGGCAACGAATCCGAGCGGAAATTGAGAGGCAAAGATGGTGAGGAACCACGGTGCCGCGTACAGGGTCGGTGCAATTTGGTGGTTCTCTAGGTGTTCGTACAAGTCCCTGTACGAATCGTGGAGCATGCGGGTCAACTGGTACATGCGGATCTGAGACGAAATCGAATGATGTCGTCGTCATGAATGTGATTGTAATCATCAATGTCCTTATTGCTAACATCATCATCATTAACATCATCATCATCATCATCATCATCGTCATCGTCGTCATCATCATTAACATCATCGTCGTCATCGTCGCCACACAACCACAAATTCTCATCAAGAGGCTCTCAGACGTTTCGATCATTCCAGAGTGAAGACTCCTCAGTGAAGAGTCACTCGAAAATAAAAAAAATAAAAAATAAATAAAAAATAAAATTGCGATTAAATTAAATTAAATTAATTCTTTTTTTTTTTTTAAATCGTTTGAAAGCCTGCGTCGGGAATTGCAAATCAATCAAATCAAATCCATGATTTTCAAACAAAACTTTATTTTGTAAAATGCTTTTAAAAGAAAGGAACGAAGACGACCGTCGCATGTTTTGAGAATCATTTCGTGGTTTAAATTCCAAGTAAACAATTACTTAACGACTCACATTAACATAATGCTGAAATGCTGTAACATCATAGGTAATCCAAGCATTTAATGACCTGCTAATCCAGGTATCCGTCCACCCATCCATCCATCCACCCATCCACCCACCCATCCATCCATCCATCCACCCATCCATCCATCCACCCACCCATCCATCCATCCACCCACCCATCCATCCACCCATCCATCCATCCATCCACCCACCCATCCACCCATCCATCCATCCACCCACCCATCCATCCACCCACCCATCCACTCATCCACCCACCTGGAGAGGCACCATGTCTGGCTTGTATTGCCTCCTGAAGTCCAATCTGAACATGATGTGCTTCAGGATCTCAAATGTTTCTCTTTCACCGACCTAAAACAACAACAACAACAACAACACACGTTTGGTGACTTGCGTTTAAGAACATTATTTATATATTTATAATTAATTGTATTTTTATTGCAATACAATAATATGATATTTTATTATATTCACATTAAACCATCATCATCATCATCATCATCATCATCATCACCATCATCATTGCCATCATCATCATCATCATCATCACCATCATCATTGCCATCATCATCATTATCATCATAAATACAAATATATGATCAGTTGTTCAAAGATTTAATCTTTATTTTAGTTTATTTTAATTTATTTAGTAAATATATCGAATAAATTCAGTTTTTCCTTAAAAATATTAAAAACCCATGACTGTTTGCCATTCTTTCATCAAGTCGAACGAGTGAACAGAAAAAGCACGTACAAAATATTACGAGCATTTAAAGCCAGAAAATAAGCAATTAATTCACCAAATAATTCATCGATTAATTCAATTAATTCAACAATTAATTAAAACCGATTTTCATAAATTTAACAATTACAATGATTGAACATCAACAAAATCATCTCAAAGGAAAGAAAGATCGAATGAACGAAAGAAAGAAGGAACGAACGAATGAACGAACGTGGATGAGCAAAACTCCGACGACGAAACTCAGTCCCTGACAGTAACCGACGTCAGCGTCGAGCACCGAATATGCTTTCAAGACGTTGAACAACGAGGCCTGACCAGGACCAGAAGGAGTCGCAAAGTACGGGTGGCCGGGGAATGTACGACCTGGATGATGATGATGATGACGATGATGATGATGATGATGATGATGACGATGATGATGATGGTGATGATGATGACGATGATGATGACGATGACGATTATGATGATGATGATGATGATAATTGTGGTGGTGGTGATGATGGTGGTGATGATGACGATGATAAATGAATTGCATCCTCTGTTGTTTGTGCTTTTATCAAATGTTTCAAAATTGTTTTCACTTTTAAATGCAAAACATCACCGATATGAAATGGCATAAGTAAACATCCGACATTTTAAAATTAATAATCCACTATTTTTTGTTTTAAATTCGTTATTAATTATTATTATTTATTATTTAATTATTACGTCGCGTCACGACAAACAGTCACTCGTTCGAAACCAAAGCACCTGAGTTTTGTAAACAAAGAGTAAAAACATTCCTAATGGTTAATAATTAATAATTATTAGTTATTAATGGCTTGTGATTAAGATGCGTGCGTGCGTGTTTGCCCGACCCAAATAAATTCAAACTTAAATAATAAATTTAAAAAAAAAAAAGTTTAAAACGTCGAACCGAGGTCGATGAGTATGGCGTGCTGGTGAGTCGTGAGTTGGCGTTTCAGTATTTCGTAGTCGACGGAGTCGCAGTTGAAGGAGTCGTCCGAGTTGTTGCAGAACTTGTTGTTGTTGTTGTTGTTGTGGCTGATGCTGTTGTTGTTGTTGTTTCCGGAGATGGTCGAGTGGTTGTGCATCCTGTTCTGGTGGACGAGCAGCTTCCAAATCCTGCCTCTCATCTCCTTAGGAACACCTGATTGAAATTTCAATGCAATTCAACAACAGAGAGTGCAACTCCAATCCAAAGGTCATACGCACACACACGCACGCACACACACACACAAGCACACATGCAAGCATGCATGCATGCATGCAACCTTAAATTTGAATTTGAATTATCTTTATTCTGATTATCAAATTCAAGAGCTGACATTTTAAAAGTTTAGCTGAAATGATAATCCACTATTTTTTGTTTTAAATTCGTTATTTGCATTTAAATATGCATTTAATTCCTTATTAATAATTTAAAAATTAAAATTTAAAAAATCATAATTTAATTAATTATCTTTTAAATATAATTAAAACCGACCGTCTTTGACCGATTTTGCGATCAACTCAAAGTCGAGTCTCAAGGATTTCCAAAGTTCCGAGTCGAGGAGTTGCTTCCAGATGTTCGTGACCTCGTTCAGACTCGGAGTGACCTCGAGGTAGTTGACCTTTGAACCCACACCTTCTATTTCCTCCTCTGCAAGGCAATGATTTTTGCAAGCATTTAAAAAGTAATTTATTAAATGAATATCAAACGACAATAAATGAATTAACAGTATAACTTGAGTCAGTATATAATAATAATAAGAAGAATAAGAATAATAATAGTAATAATAATAATAATATTAATATTAACAATAACTAACGTAATTAATTAAATATCAAATAATGAATAATTAAGAGTGAGTCTTAAAAAGCTATCAAGCCACCTCAATTTTTCACTTCAAGGGTCCTCAGACATGATGATATCAAGATTTAAAGCAATTTGAAAAACCATGAGTTTACAACATTCCATTCGTTGATAGATTGATTAATTGATCGATCAATCGAATGATTGATTGATGGATTGATTGATTGATCGATCAATTGATTGATTGATTCTACCTGCTCTCTTTTCTTGGTTCTTCTTGTTGATTTTAATCAACAGAATGGTATCCCCAATCGCCTTCTTCCAGGTTGACCTTGCATGGAACGAATCCCTGCTCCTCTCCGTCAAAGAGTCGTCTGAAATAGTTAACAAGTTAATTAATCAGTCGATATTCATTAAATAAACAAAAAATTAAATTTATTATCTGGAAAGAAACGTGTGTGAAGATAGAAGGATACAGAGAGAGATAAGGAAACTCAATCAATAATTCACTCAATCATTCTCCATGCAATCCTAACGTAATGAACTTAAAGAAATGCATGAAGATAGAAGAAAAAGATAAAAGGATACAGAGATAAGCAAACCTCAATCATTCACTCAATCATTCACTCCATCATTCACTCAAAAATTTATTCAATCATTCACTCAATCATTCACTCAATCATTCTCCATGCAACCCTAACAAACCATCGAAGCTCCCCCTGTTGAATTGAAGGCTCGAGAGGATGTTTATTTGCCAGGCTCCTTTGTACTTCAACTGGGACTGAAACGTCGAGAAAAACAAGGAAGGAGACGAGGAGGAGGAGGAAGAAGACGAGGAAACCGAACTGCTGCGACCCGAACTCCTCAGGGTGGACTTCATTCGAATGCTTCCCCCGTTTCCGACCTTGAGGAACCTTTGAGTGGCAGACGACCGAATAAGGGCATTATTAATGTTTAAAAGTTAATTTATTGATAATAAATATATCGATTAGTAATAAATAAGGTTACTTACAATGAACACTTGTATAATAAACATTGACCAACGAATCCAGCTTGTAATTAAGATTTAAGAACCACAATTTAAAGGTCCACAATTTGAGTGAAATTTAAATTTAAAAAAAAAGAAAACTCAATTTTTAATAATTCTGAGTCATTCTTTTAATTCATGAAAATATTCAATAAATAATAATAAAAAACTGGTTTCACAAAATAATAAAATTTAAGTTTAGGATCTCAAAAATCAATGAAAACAGCAAAGGACAAATAACGTAGGCAGACTAATAATAACAATAAAATAATAAATTATTGATTACCAAACATTACTATTACTATTTTTTTTATTATTATTATTATTGTTATTATTGTTATTTTTATTATTATTATTATTATTATTATTATTATTATTATTACATAAAATAATTATATTTATTATAATTAAAAAGAGCAACACTAATTCAACTCAACAAAACATTAAAAATTCAAACCGACATTGATCTGATGGGACTGTCCTCAGGGATGAGTTTGTCCATGAAAACCAAGTTGCCGGCCACCCCGGGCTCCCCGAAGACCTGCCTCTTGGGTGCGTCCCGGGGCTTCGAGGACCCCCCTATGGGCAGAGAGTGGGGTACCGAGTGCCTCCTCTGCTTGACTCCGTCGGACCACCTGTCCAGGTGCAGTCGGTTGAGATTCGTTTCATTACCATTGACGTCTTCCACGACCGGCAGCTTGATCGCCTTTGAGTTGATTTTATGATGATTTAAATTTAAATCTTTCAAATTGGTGAATTATTATCGGTAGAAATTTGGTTAAAATATTAATAATTCCTTAATTATTTGCAAGAGTTTTTATTTATTTTTGAATAAATATTATTTAAAATGTTATTTAGGAAAAACAATTCCGATTCTATTTTGAAATTCACATCGCATTTGAAGATGTCCGTTTCCTGTTGTTTCTGCTGAGTCGTTGGAAACAATACAAACTGTAATTTAAGAATTAACTTACATTAAAAAATAAATATATATAATACAAAATAAACATAAATAACAGTCTATATATATATATATATAGATATATAGAAACAACAATGATGATTATGATCAAGATAACAATCCATCCATCCATTAACAGTGACAAGCAACAAAATAATAAATAAATAAATAAATAAATAAATAAATAAACAAACAAACAAACAAAACAAATAAATAAACAAACAAACAAACAAACAAACACATGAGTTTTCTTTGCTTCCTTTGCAATCGTTGATGTGTTCATGATGTTGTTGTTGTTGAACTTCACAAAGTCTCAACAAACAGGTCATCAGGTGAACATTTGTTTCCAGCAGAGTTGGAACGTCGTAGGAATCCTGGTGTTTCAAAAAGGGATTAACGATTAATCACTTTTTTTTTGGAGATTATTTTTGCCTTAAAATAAATAAATAAATTGATTTTCATTTTAACATTTAAGTTGAAAATCGATCTTCTGAAGTTGCTTTTATGAGAACAGGTTGGTGCCAAAATGTTTATCAATTTAAGCGTCCATAACAAAGGACATGAGAAGTGAGCATAAAGTGTTACAGTTAAAAATATTCTAGCATGCAAAGTATTAACATTAATTATGAAACAATTAACTTATTATTATTATATTAAATAAATTACAAAATTATATATATATATAACATAATATAATATAATATAAACAATACTTTTTCATTGACTACCAACCCGGTCTTTAAAGAATCGTCCGACTTTGCAATGTTCCTTCAAATGCTGAATCCTTCCTGACAATGTCCTGAAGATCATTATCTGATCCATGTCTGAACAATTGTTGGCAATCAGAATTCAATCAAAGCAATTCAAAATCAATCATATCATTGTCAATCAAAGCAATTCAAAATCAACCATGTCATTGTCAATCAAAGCAATTCAAAATCAACCATGTCATTGTCAATCAAAGCAATTCAAAATCAACCATGTCATTGTCAATCAAAGCAATTCAAAATCAACCATGTCATTGTCAATCAAAGCAATTCAAAATCAACCATGTCATTGTCAATCAAAGCAATTCAAAATCAACCATGTCATTGTCAATCAAAGCAATTCAAAATCAACCACATCAAACATCAATCAAAACATTGAAAGATATTTAGATCCCCCTACTCCTAATAATCTGCCCGTATGCCTCTCTAATCCAGTCCTTATCCTTCTCTAACCCTGACCACTCTAACCACCCCATTCTCTCCCCAATGTTCCACCACATTCATCCAAGTTTAGGGAGAACAGCAAAGTTTAAAAAAAAGATTTTAAATTCCACAAATCGATTTAAAATTGAACCATTTTTATTTAAAAAATGAAAAATGAAAGCAAATCAATGGAAGAGAACGAAACCAACTTTCAAGGAGGAGGCAGAGTTTGTGCAACTGATGCATCGGACACAACTCGCAGACGACCAAACTTCGACTGCTCTTCTCGAATGCAGTCCGAAATGCCTTCCTCATAGTCAGCATAATCTCGTCCACCTAATAATAGTTAATTAATAATAATTTATTAATAATTAATTAATAATTAATTGATAATTTATTAATAAGTTAATAATAAGTTAATGAGTTGTGCCATTACGAGTCAGCTTGATTTTTCAATCGATTGAAGACCAACATTGAGAGCTTTTCATGCAATGAGGTCATCAGATGGTTGTCAATACATAAATTTAAGTGTTCCATGAATCATCAAGGATGGATTGATGATGATGATGATGTTAATATAACAACTATGGTTATAAGAATAACGATGATGATGATGATGATGATGACGACAATGGTGATGATGATGATGATGATTATGATGAACAAAAAAAAATATAAAATAAACTCACCACGGCTTCTGAATGGCACTTGAAAATGTAGCAAACGTAATTCATTGTACTCGAACTCCTTGCAATGAATCCAAAATGGTTGCAGCAAATGATACCCTGAAGATGAAATGCCAATGACAAATAATGTTGTAATAACAATAATAATAATAATAATAATAATAATAATAATAATAATCATAATCATAATAATAATAACAATAGTAATAATAATAGTAATAACAATAGTAATAATAATAATAACAATAATAATAATAACAATAATAATGATAATACAAATAATGTTATTACCATACATACATGTGAACATGAATACATGTAACCGTTTATGAACTCATGCAAACACATAACGCCAACGATTGTATCATTCATGATTCACTCACCCACGTGATGGCCAGCCATTGCATCAGCAACCATTAAATTAAAAACCATCAAAATAAACATAACAATTCAAAAAGTAGGAATTCCAGGCGACATTCCAGGTGTCATGCAAAGGCAACACCACCAAGATCCAGGAAACAATCGAGAGAGCTTAGAACCGTCTGAGACTCTACATTGTCTGGCTTGACCTTACAAATGGATATGGGTCAGTTTTTGTGGAATTGTGTCATTGAGAATTACACAGGAAGAACAAAGAAGGCCTGAGAAGTAGGGACCTGGAAAATTTAAGAAGGACACCCAACTGATCATTGGGTGCAGTCCAAAGACCAGAGAGGATAGGGAGATCATCAGGATATGATCAGGGCCAAAATGCTTAAAGATGGCTGTCGCTGCTCTGAGGATTCCCTGCTATTGCTCCATCAATGGAGTTTCTACTTCAATTCTTTACCTAATACTTAATAATATATTTAAGTATTTATAAATGAGTGACACTCCATATTGCGATGAAAATGCTTTCTAATAATTTTTATGAAAATTAAGAAATAACCACGCAGAGTTAAAATTGAAATAAAAAAAAAGGTATATCGGAAATCCATTTATTAATTGCACGTGATGATGTCCAAGGCAACAACGAAAGTGAATATTCGTTGTTATCAAAGCATACATTGTTTACACTTCCAATCAATCACAAACAGGTGCCCTACGAGAAAAAAGGTAAAAAAGATACTTTCTGACGTCCATTTGCAAACGCAAAAACCGGAACGATCGTCCTTTTTGACGTACCATGACTTTACTTTACTTTGGTATCACTATCATCATTGCAATCAATGATCATCATCATCATCACCACCATCATCATCACCACCGTCATCATCATCATCATCATCGAGCACCAGAAACGACCTGCGAGCAGAAGGAAATGTCCTTGAACTTCCACTCCTTGAGAGGATGTTTGTGTTCAGAGGACAACAAACACATCTCGTCCTGTCCGACGATCAGCAGGTTCCCGTAACACTTTTCGATGCTTTCCTTTCTGAACCTGGTCGGAGGTCTGGTTTTCATGCTCAGGTCTGAGTCTCTGTTAGGAGTCTTGTTGCTGAACTGCTCAGAAGAGGATGCCTTTGATTTGTGTGGGGGAGAATGCTTAAATTAGTATTAAAGAAAGAATAATTGAATTTGTTCATATTTAATAATAATAAAATTAATAATAGAAATAATATAAAATTTATAATATAATGTAATATAATGTAATATAATTTAATATAATAATAGCAAAGAATGTGGAGAAATTATTTTATTAATTGCTATTAACTAAACCGTTGTCTCGATCGTAAGTCGCAATACGTATAAAAATGATGTTTGGCAACATATGTTGAAAGTTTAAGAACTACGATATTTTAGATATAAAAAGCTATAAGGGCCCTCCAATCCCATGCAAATCAACTTTGCAATGAGGTCATTCAAACCGTTGCAGTCTCCCGATTTGACAAACAATTCTTTGTTGGTTCAGGTACACTCGAACTTGCAACACACTCATCCTGAAATGAATACATATTTATTTATTTCATTTTTATTTTTTAATTATAAAATGTAATTTATAAACTATAAAAAATGTTTATAAAAAATGTTTGGTCTACAGATCTCTAATCCAAGTGAACAATTTCAGCATGGAAATCTACAGAAACTTTGTTTAGCAATTTTAAAACCCCAAAATGATTGAAGGTCGTGCAAAATGCAAACCATTTGAAGACTAAGGGTTAGGGTTAGGGTTAATCATTAATTCAATAATATTTTTAAACATTAATTTGTTTTACATTATTTTTTTTTTTATTTTATATTTTTAAACATTAATTTTAAACACCTGCGACTCGTGAATCGTTTCCAAGTCGTTGACTTTGGCTTCGTTTTCTCGATCGAGTCTCGAGAGTTCGTCGAACTTCTTCACAGCTTCGTCCACGAACGTCGGGGGAGCTTTCTTGGTTGCCACGACGACTTTTCCTATGTAGACGACGTCGTAGGCGTTCGAAGAATTGGCAGCAGGAGGAGGCGAAGAGGGTTCCGCGGCCATCCTCGGTGCGGTCAGCATGGCTTCGTGGATTGCATAAAATAAGTTGTTCACCTTTTAAAAGTAATACTTTAAGGTTAGCAATAATCGAGCTTAATTTCCTGCTAAGATTCTCCTGTAAATTTTCGCATCACTCACTGCATCTTCGCTCTCGGCTTCGTAGACGTAACAAGTGAAAACTAAATCCGAACTCCTGCGAAAGAGGTACGAAAATCGCTTCGGATTGCGAAACGATTTGGAGAATCTGGTCAAGTTTTTTATGCAGTGCTCCAATTCCACCTGTCTTTTGGATTCAAGGAATGATTCTCCTTGTTGATTCAAGATGGTTTTTATTTTTAAGACAGAATAATCACAGAATGCTGATCGTTTTACAACGCTCATAACGACTGATTCGCGACATTTTCTTCCACTAATTTCTTCAACGACCCAAGGTATCATGGATGGCGTATGGCGCCTGCTTAACTGATATTCTCCGAGAAATGTCACTTCAAAAGTATCATTTTCCGAGCTAACCAGCAAGTTGTCAACTTCAGAAATGGTTCCAACCTTGGCTGCGTCCAAAAGGAACGAAGTCGGATAAACAGAATCCGAACAATCGCTACTAAATGAACTGATGCCACTATCCCTGCCTGTTTGTTCGAGGCAAAATTCCGGCGGTTCAGAGCTTTCCTGGTTATTCATGTTCAAGTTGAATTCGATTCTTCTACCGAAACTATACGCGATAAAAATTAATCGGAATTTGAGCAAAACTTGCGACGGACCGCAACGTGTTTACCCGGACCAAAATCGATCACAAAAAACGCGAACCGACTAGCTCGCCGCCAATGGTGATGCATTATAATTTAATAATTATATGCATCGATGTCATTCCGATTGGAACTATCACAAACTAATCAATTTCGAACTCAAAATTTTCAGGCTTTCCAAGGCCTGCACATTCCACTGGTTCATGAAAAAAATGTTCCTCCCAGCTGTACCAAATGAGGCGACCTTACCACTTATTAATTTGTCTCCAAAGTTCATAAAATTTCGCACCGATCGTTGAGACTTTTGAGTGCCATATCGTGACATTGCATTAATTATTATTGGTACAAATGGCAGTTTTTAATAACACTGGTAATTAGGTCGATAATTATGATAATTATTGCGAAGATGTGCTCGCCTAAGACGGTAATTGTTATAATTATAGAATTATTAATAAAATATCTGGAAAACTAGTGCAACTGAGAAGTTGATTCAGTTAATTATATTTTAATGCGTTTGTTGGCGCTGGTGGCCGAATGGGTAACGTTAATGCAAGCGGCAATAATGGCAACAAGCCATTATGTGGCATATTCAATACTCGATCGCCAGAGAACTATGCAAAAGGGGATCGGATAAATGCATTAATAGCATTAATAGTGGATTATGTGTGGCTTTGAGTGGATTAACTGGTGGTATCCGTTGATCTTGAATAAATGTAATGTCTGCGTGAACGCCAATTTATTTCTTAAATTTAATATTTAAACTTAACATTCATCATCCCACAAGTCGACGTTTCGTTGTATTCCCCGCCAAAGTATTCTGGATCTGCCTCACTCCTGGATATTGATTTACTTGGTGTTAATTTACATGCTACGAAATAAATAGCATAATATAGATATATTCATTGTAAACGTTGCCGATTGATCCGAGATGTCATAGAAAGCATGCATATTAATATTGCCAGTGATTTAATATATTTTAAATATAAAAAGGCTCTCCACATATTGATGTTATTCTAGTAGAGTAACTAGGTTCCTAACCGTGTAGTATTTGCGATGTCAGATGATTTATCGGAGAGTTCATTATAGGATCAAAATAATTGCACTAGTAACACAATACTTTAAAAACTATTTTTTAATAAAGCTCAAAATTAATTAATTAAATTTAAAAGTTGTTACTTTACAATAATATTTAATAATAATCGTATTTAGTTATTAATGTGTGGATCGGTGTTCGTGTTCGTATTTGTTTGCTTTTTCTTAATATCGCCACAAACATGTCGACGGCTTTTAATAAAATCGCCAAAAGATGTAGAAAAATTCACAAAGAGCGATCCCAGGTATGACGAATATTGTGTGATTATTACGTTAAATTTATTAATCATTATAAGTTATGCTCGGACTTCCTTATAAACTTTAGTCTGATATTTAGTTTAGACTTTGTAAACTTATTGAAAGTAAGTGTTGATGAGAAAGTGATGCAAACTATAAATATAGATTGTGTTTGCACAGCTATATAAATTTCTTTCACATATAGACTACAAACGTTTGTCCTATTACATTGAATAAACATTGAATGAAAGTACCTTTGCTTATAAGCACTTTGCTTATAATGTTGTTACACAATCTGAATTATTATCATCAGCTGAAGCTATGAATTATAACATAATAATGTTTCTCTACAGTTGCCCTCAAGGCAGCATTTGGGGATCCTTGAGAAGAAAAAGGATTACAAGTTGAGAACTGCGTAAGTCACCAGTTTGGCAACATCGGCAGTTTAATATGTCAATTGAATCATTGTCTTCACCTTCAAATTAATCTCATTTAGTTCTTCTGAATTGATGATTGATTGATTTCATGCACAGCATTTTGTATTTTCTAGATAATGATTTTATAAAGAGCTAATGTTTAATAAATGTAAAATAATATTATTAACTGAAATCAGTTGATCAAATTATATATTTAACTCTATTTTAAACTAAATATTAAAACCCTTAGAGAACACAAGAAAAAGGAAAATACTCTGAAATTCTTGCGAAAGAAGGCTCTCGACAGGAATCCCGATGAGTTTTATTTCAAAATGGTCAACTCAAAGACAGTTGTGAGTTGATGTTCAACATTAATCCCTAATTAAATTGAGGCCATTAGTAAGACCTAACGAGACCAATTTAAAGCTTTAATTGGATGTCAGGATGGGGTGCACGAAGCAGACGATAAAGTTATCACCTACACGGATGATCAGTTGAAGCTCATGCAAAGTCAGGACATCAGATACATCCAATACAAAAGAAGCCTTGAGAAAAATGTGAGATGTTTTCCATGACTAAAACATTGCTTATAATTTTGATGGAGTAATTAATGAGAAAATGGATTTATGCAAATATTCTTTTATTTTTTTTTAGAAAATAGAAAAACTCAAGGCATCTCTTCAACTCATTGATGTTCCAGATTGCCCCAAAAACACCCACATAATTTTCTGTGACACAGAAGAAGAAAGTTTGTAACATTAAATCTTTGAAATCCTGAATGCCTGAAACATAAGTAGATTAGCAAAATGATGCTTGTAAATATTTTGTCATTTGTTTGGTTTCAGTTTTGTTTTTTTGGATGCAATTGTTTCAATTTGCACTTTATTGTGAAATATTAAAATTCAACTAACCAATGTAACTGTGTTTGAAATAATCAACCCACCATAGATATTCATTAACAAATTGTTTCTAAACTCAGAAAAGAACTTTGATGCTGCCAAGTACTTCGACACCCATCCGAGTTTGGTCGACAGAGCATTCAATCGAACGAGGATCAGCGATTTGAAGAACACGAAGCCACAACAATTGGACGATGCAGAACTTGCTGTGAGTCTCTCGCCACGTTTACATATCAACACTTTGCAGTTTTTAATCAGTTAAACTCTCAAATCCTGGTACTGTTTGTCACAAGCCACTTAACAACGAATCAATCAACAGGCTGCAGCAGTTGAAAAGGAGAAAAGATATTCTGAACTTGTGAAGAGAATCGAACGAGAGAAACAGCTGTCAATCATCGAGGAAAAGCTCAGCCTCCAAAAAGCACTCCTGGTTAGTTTTGGCATCACTTAAGGTTTTGTCCTGTTCTTATATTCATAAATTGCATATCCTTGTATTCATAAATAACTTTCCTTTGACACTCTGAAAATTTGGACCAATCATTAATGTTTTTTCACCAGATATTGCTTAATATGCTTAACATTATGTTTACAAATAAGTTCCCTTCAGCACAGCACCTCAAAAACTGTCTAAAAAACTGCTAGACCAATTACAGCAAGTTGCTTTGATGTTTGCCTCTTTCGCCAGACATCTCAACAACCAATTATTTTTATTGCAAATTATGGAAAGGGAGTTCCATAATGGAAGTTCCATGAAGGAATAGCATTTCAACTTACAATTGCAAGTTTATGTCTCACGTGCCGTGTCATGTTTTTCTTGATTTTTTAAAAAACAGGATAAAAAGACCCCAAAGAAAAAGGTTTTTGAAGAAACTAAAGACTCTGCTGCAGTTTATCGCTGGGTCTACAGGAGAAAGAGATGATTCATAAATACTTTTTAACAAGAAAGATATTTTAATAAAAACACAACTCCTCATTACAAAATATTATTCTGCAAAGCACATACATTTGCAAAGGCCTGGGTTGGTAGCATTTAGAGAACAACAGAACGGGAATCTAAGCCTGGGTCTAAAGGCACGCTAGGTTTCTTATAAAGGAAGGATCGTGCTATCGACCGATGCGCTCGCCTACGTATCCGCCAGTACAAAAAAAAATGACATCATCTTGTATCAGAATGGAGAAGGTGCATGTAACTTATGTTACAAAAACACAAATGAAAGTTTCAAGAGATCTCAATTCATCACTGGAGCTTAAAAATCTAGTAGCTCGTCGTAAGGTTCACTTATTCTGACAAGCACGAATAAAAGCAATAAATTGAACCCAGAGACAAAAATATTTATAGCAAGACGACCGAGTATTCCGAAGGCCTTCCTAAAGCAGATTAGGATCTGCAAACCAAGCTGATGAGTGGAAGGAGTAGCAGTGCTAAATGTGAAGACAGAGCTGCCATGGGACTGCCCGATCTCTGGAATTCACTCCTCGGTGTCTTTGGCCTGTAGCTATCTAGGAACACTGCCCTGCAATCACAAACAAATCACTGAAAATGTCTTTAACTAAGCAAATCAAAATCTTTATAAAATATCTGGAAATAACATTCATATTTAAGGTAAAAAAGGCCTCATTACAAAGTTGATTCAAATTAACAAAACCTAGCCAATGTTTTGCGAAGTCACTGAGCTGAAAAATGGCAATATATATGCTTGATGTTATCCATTCAGCAAACCCTTAGGTTCAAACTAAATCTGTTCCCTGACAACTGACCTGTAGTCATTGATGATGCTGAACATGCCATCAAATGCACTTCTACTGAATCCGTTGACACGTGCATTGATTGCAATATCCTGGATCAGATTCTTTGTCAGTTTTTGTGCAGCAACCTCTCCGGTGGCAGTGTACACCTGTGGCCCAAATTTGACTGACTCAAACATATGCATTTAAGTGCATGTTTGCTGTCCAAACTTACCACTTTGTCGTCTTGTGAATAAAATATTATGACATCCTCTCCACACTTTCCAAGTTTCCATTGTTGTTTTACAGTTTGTGCAAATTTCTGGGCTTCGTTTAGATTTTTTGCCATAAGCCTTTCTTGGATTTCTCTGGATATTAGGATAAATAAATAAATTTAAAAAATAAATAAAAGTAGGATATTTTGTGGTGGAATTTAATTTACATAATTTTGAAACTGCATCAACAAAAGGCAACGATCTTGTGAATAAAAACAATTTGAAGCTGTTATGATAATTATACAAAATTGAAAAAAGTCACCTTTGATCGTACTGATCATCATCAACGTTGGCAGTGAGCTCATCATCAGACAGTTTCTTTACAATGGCAATACCAATTTTATAGCCACCAGGATGGTGTGAGCAACTATAATGACTGCATGGACATCTAGTCTCGTTTGCTATTGCCCTAATTATTTTGTCAAGTTGGCTGGCTGATTAAAAATTGTCATTTAACCACGATTGAAGATGACAGTCTAATTGTTATGTAACTTACCTTCAATGTCATCTTTCCCTAATACCTTATCTGGATCACAAACAAAAATCTTCATCCATGTTTGCCGACCACATATCATCTGATTTTCGAGGCCTGTTGGGAAATTAGATCCCGACTTGCTGTACAGCTGACAGGTACAAGTGGCCAATAAAAAAACTAGTCCCGCGATAGATTGCGAACCCATTGCGATCGAAAACAACTCGAAGTTTATGCTAAATAATTTGTTTTGTATTGCCCGTATGCGAGGAATTATGAATGTGAACAAGCATTCCTGTTTCAGCCCAGCGTTCGCAGTGTAGGTGTAGCAGTAGTGCAAGCTTGTATTCCTTGAATACAAATTTAGCCAGACCAGCAGACCTATTATAATAAAAATGCAACAAAGGCATTTCCTCTGCCATCCAGAATTTTATTTCTGCAGCATCTTTTACATGTGAATTAAATTTAATAAATAATTACGTCAACTTCAAGTTTTTTTCTCATCAATCATAACATTATACTTCTCGAACCCTTGAAATTTCCACTTTTGTGGTATCTGCCTCCAGTATTGAAGTATTCGAAACATTCCCTCCAACTAAAGTCTTCATGAACATCGATCCTTACAACATTAACACTTCGAGCATTAATAAATCGAGCAACGAGGCCTAAATTTTTATTAGTTCTTTGAATTTCAATCGCTTTACCTCATCAGTATTTAATGATTCAGAATTCAGATACTAAGTCTCCATATTGACCTGCATTCCTCATATTTTAAATTAGTTTTATGTGGGTAAGTTAGGTTAAATTGCATTCACATTATTCATTATTCAACTGTTGCACATTGTAATTCATTTAATCGTCTTGTCTTCCAATGCGGATGCGAAACTCTTAATCATAACACCAAAACATCAAACTCTCATCTGCATCCCACTGCAATTACGAGCAAATTTTCTAAATTTTCGTCTTTGTAGAGTCAAAGGCGTCAACTTCTTGTTAATTACAAATGAGACGTCATCTCGGTGTTACCAAAAGATAGGGATTCCTTCTCAATTAATGTTCTTTCTAGAACCTACTCCACTCCTACTTATCCAGTTCTCATCTTATTCAGCCTCAATTACTCTTCATGGAAGTTTATTATCAACCAGTGACCTCATAACGCAAATCACAACCAAGTTGATCACTACTTCTACCTAAATTAACCTAGAGCTGTAATAACGCAGGAACTTCCACTCTCCTCAAAATATTTTCCAATAAAGTTAATTATATTAATTAAAAAACTATTTAATAGCAAAATCGTGGTTGAATAAATAATTTACATCGTTCTCAACATCAAGATGATAAACATTCTTTTATGATGATTCAATTTTCATTTCTGATCATAGCCTTTAGCAAGGCAAGCCTGACTAGATGCCTATCATAACAACTTCCAGCATGGCTCACAAAAACAAAGAGCATTCAAACAAAATGTTAAAACATAATTTTATTGGTTCACAAGATGTAATTTAATTGGTCCTTTGTTGTTCACTTTGCAGAGAGCCTCATAACATCAGCAACAGCTGAAAACATTATGTTAAATAATATTATATTAAATTATTTTAAATCTATTTAAAGTGGTAATTTAATCAAATTTCTAGATTTAATTTAACATTATTTTGATGAAAACAACATGCAAACCATTGAAGTCAATCTTTTCAGTGATGTTCTTGTTCTTGATGAAATTTTCCTGATTAGCCACATAGACGTAACCATCTCCCATGTCCCTCCATTTGTTTGTGGATATCCACTGGTTTGTTTCTGAGTCTGAAAAAATAATTAATTCATGTCAATTGTGGGAAAATACTGAAAATAAAAGCATAGTCCAATATGATACAGTGAAGCATTTCAAAAAGCATTAATTATTCCAGGTAGAGGGTCAGGGTTTTATACAAATGGTGGATCAGTTCTGAAATGATCTCACTCACTATTTGGTGATTATTATTATTATTGTTAGTATTATTATTATTATAATTCTCAATCTATTTAGGTTTGTGAGGCTCCAACTCTAAAAAAATCTGCTGAGCATATACTGGCAAGAAGAGAATAATTAGGAACAAATAATAGTATAAATAATTTGTAATTTATATGTAGCTCTAATCGCTTAAGGTCTTAACACCATATTGATTTATAAAGCATAACTCCCCAAAGGCACTTGTGGCAATGCAATCTGGATTTTGAACACAACATAATATCTGTCATAATTTAATGTCAATCTTTGCATTAAGAAACATAATTACCAGAGCTCCAACAGTTAGTGATTCAAACATTAATCAATGTGAATTATAAATTAATATGCTTAAAAGTCAGTGAGCTTGGCCAAACGTTCAATAAACATTTTGTGCAAAACATTACGATGTTACGAGACATAAGTTGATGTCCTGCAAACATCTGAATTAATTAATTAATAATTATAATAAATTGTAATAATAATTAATCAATGATAAATTAATTCATTATATTAAAATATAATAATAAATTAATTCATTCAAACCTGTGACATTTCCAAGCAGATTCTTAAGATCGCTCTTCTTAAGCACCTGGTAAGTGATGTCCACCACGTGACAAATGACTGCAAAACAACAGTAAATTTAACAATTTAAAATAATATGTTTAATTACATATTATTTATTTTAAAAAGAAATATTTACATTTTCTTATGGAATCCTCGAACCCGTTTATTGCTGCAATCTTGTCTGAAATACACTTGAGATTGCTCTGAAAAATAATTAATCAATTAAGTAATAATATAATAACTATACTAAACAGATTTAAAACTGTGATTCATAATCCTATTAAATAACGTAAGATTATTTCACAAGAAAAGAATGTTTAATTACATTATCAAAACTATCATTGTAAAGTCAGACAAGTTTTGGCTGAATCTTGCCAGGGTTGACCAGGGAGTGAAAAACAAAACCATAGTCCCTGGTCAATCACTACATGGCACCAATAATAACTTAAATATCATACTTGTAAAATCATAATATTTATAATTGTAAAATCATAATATCAAAAACATTTCAATCAGTTTTTAAAAAAAAATGATGAAAGGATCCGTCAAAGTCAGAATAAAACAAAAATCAACCAACCCAGAACAAATCAAACTGGCATGTCTCGAGCATCTCCCATAACTGAGTGATCTTCAGGAAAGTTTCATCATATTGGGCTGCCTTCATACAAATAACAAGGAACACATGAAAACAATAACAGCCAGCGAGTAAATTCATTCAAAACAACAAGACGGCCATACTTTTGGAAGATCAACGATGCATTTGCAAAGTGTGAAATCTGAGTGAGGAAGGTTTGTCATTGCCTTCAAGAGAATGATGATTGTGATGTCCTGGTTGAACAACATTGGTCTGAACTGGTACCTGGCAAAATATTTTTTATAGAAACTCGTAATTATTGTAAGTCTTTTCAAAATTAAGAGAAGCACATAATCATTTTCATTAAGACTGAAAAGATGCCATAAGACAATGCTTAAAAACTTCAAGGTAATTAAACCATAACGAAAATACATATCTAGTGAAAATAACTACTAGAGAGCAATAAATCATAATCATTGGTACAATAATTTAAAATTTGTGGTATTGAATACTTTAAGTTAATATTAAAAATGTCAGTAATCTCACAATTTTAGTACAGCCAAGTATGCTTCCAGATCATAGAAGTTTTCAGTTGCAGAAATTGTGACATACTTCTCCAAGATTTCGAGATTTTCAGGGTTGTACCTAAGTTTTGCATTTTTTAAATTAACATTTATTGTGGATGCCTTGGAGACTACTTGAATCGTATTTTCGCTCATCAGCTATTAACATATTTTTCACAAGGAGTCTTTTAATGCACCCCAATTTTCTTAATACAAGATAGGATTAGTTACATGTAAAATAAGATGGTATTCACCTTTCAAGGCCATTAACGATCTGTGCCACACGCTGCCTCAATTGATCCGCCATGTTAGCGATAAATAACGATCTGTGTAAAAGTTATTCCAATGTTTATAAAACGGAAAACGAGTATTATTGAAAAAAATATTATATATTTTGTTTTTTTAAAAAGTTAATGTAACTCTCTAAAGCAAAAGGTGATGCACACAAAGTTAAAATATTTAAATAACAAATAATTACAACGTGGAATAAGATTTATTACAATAGTTTTTCGATGTCGTGAAAATGTTTAAAATATCAAACAATATATCTATATAATAATAATGATGATGATTCAAATTTGATTTAATTAAACCTTAAATTAAATACGACATCTAAAATTATTACAAAAATTTAATTTGTGGTCTGTCGAAATTGACCGACATCATACATTGATTTATAACATGTGAAGTGACATTTTTTAAAATTGATCAGGTTAATTGTTTTTGGTCTGATAAATTTGACCAACTAATTCCATGGAAAGAAGTGTTTTTCAAAACTTAGATTCCCGGGTTGTTAGAAACGTTTGACATTAAAAATTAAAAAGTAGGAAATTGGATGTCGTCATAATTTTATTTTAAAATGTTAATAAGCTATATTTTAAGTAACACTTTATTTAACTATGCCTTATATGATTTATTTTATGGTATACTAAAAATTTAAAACTAAGTTTACATTTAAAATGTATTCTCTATTGTTTATAGAGGTTCTGTAACAATGGATCTCTCCGTATCTTAAAAGCTTGAAACCATTTAATATTAACACATTTGCGAGGGAAGTTACATCTAAAAAATTAGTCAATTTCCTTAAAGACATTTTCATAAACTATGGTCAACGAGACTGGATTCGTTCCAATTGATCTCAGTGTTTGGTCAATAGCTGTTGAGAAGTGTGAGTTATGCGGCTATTCAAAAAGACCATTTTATTGCAAATCATGCATTAATAGTGGCAATTTCTGTTATTCTACTTCACTTTATCACAGACCCATTGGTGGTATTTCCGAAAGTTTGATGTAAGATTTGCAGTCACGAATTGTCGTGACTTTATTTATTAAGTAATATTATTTTTATTCATTTAGACAAATACCATATTCTGTGAAACATGAACAATGGGTTGCATTGAAAACAAAGAATGAGGAGATATTATCCAAGTACGTATATAATGTAAATGAGAGTATGGCCTCTTGTGGAAGAGAATCATCTCAATCTAATATCAGAACTGTGCACAATAGGTTCTGCTAAATAACTTTACATCAGCCTTATAGTTAGGAATCTGGAAGTTTTTCCTAATGCCATCGTTATATCTTCTACCTATAGGTCAATTTGCATGTCTTAACAATTAAGTATTATGAATTATTCCCTTTCCTGGTGTATGTTTGACCTAAATATTTGTTTTTATCCACTACTTTCCATAGTTGGTTATTTCACTGCTTGTTTGGTAAGAGGCATTTGTCCTCTGCTTGTGTTGAAATAAATAAATAAATAATGAGAAAGCTCATATTTGGAAAAATTTGATAAATCTTTCATTTATCAGAAATCTTTTAATTAGATTATTATATTATAATGCAAAAAAGTTATTCTATTTAAAATGCTGACAATGTATTATACATTATATGTATTGTAGAGTATTGTGCTGACCTTTGCTGTGCATTAATGAGAAAAATCAATTTATTTTGCAGGCTAAAGTGTGTTCATCACCTTAAGAATGAAAATTCAAAAAAGGTTTGTATCTGGTTGCATCTTTTCTTCAAGAATTTTTCTGATTTAATTGATATATTTTATGAGTTAAGTTTTGCTTTAATAATTAATATTAATATAATATTAATGCACTTTAGAGAGTACTTATTGAACTGAAGAGCAAAAGTCTGCAACTGATAAAAGACAAACTGATGGAAAAGAAAGCTGCCTGCCAAGAAGGTTGTAACGAATAATTTTTAATGTCACCTGATGGTTCAACCGAATGAACTGCTTGTTTAATAATCTTTGGTTATCACTAATCATCATCACTGCTTGATTGATTTGAATGATTTGATGCATTATAAATATTTTTATTCTTATTTATATTCTCATCATAATCAATATTGTCATCACAGTGAAATATGTGAATGAAGGAGCAATTTATTTATTTTTTTTTTATAAATGCATTCAAACAAAATTGAGATTAATAGTGAGTAAATACAAATGTAGAGTGTTGATCAGAATGTAGACTTGTAATATTATTATCATTATCATTATCATTATCATTACCATTGTCATTGTTATTATTAATTATCATTATTATTAATTATTATTACTGGAAGTAACCTGTGTTATTGTTACTTAATTTTTCGTTTGTTGTGCTTATTGCAAATAAACAAATAAATAAATAAATATATTTGTAAATTCAAGATTTTATTATTATTATTTATTATTTTTCTTGAAGTTTGCTCCGAGCAAGAGGCCTTGAAAGAGAGCAACCAAAACATATACAAAGTCACAGCTCTCGTCAAAGCCAAAATAACAAACATTAAAGAACACACGTTCAAGCTGAACAACACGTTGAAGACCGCAGACAAGAAATCCGTCACCGCAACCAAATCGTTGGGCAAACTCAGGAGAAGTCTCGTCTGTGGCATCATCAACAATATTTTCCCAATTTCTTCTCCCAATAGCAACAGGTCAGTGAAGCGCAAGATCAAAATCGTTTGTTTTCAGCCCATCTTTTTATCTTTTGAGTGCCCCGAGGGTTAGGGTTGGGTTTAATAGTATACCAATTGAATGTGAAGGTACTTTAATTAATTGTCATTTGTGTTGAAATCTGAAAGCACTTTTGTCAGTGCAGATTTTAACATGATATGGGTATTTAGCATGATATGGGTATTTAATATGATATGGGTATATAGCATGATATGGGTATTTAGCATGATATGGGTATATAGCATGATATGGGTATTTAGCATGATATGGGTATTTAGCATGATATGGGTATTTAGCATGATATGGGTATATAGCGTGATATGGGTATTTAACATGATATGAAGATTGTTACCATTAAGGGCCATACCTCGACCAATACGCATGTTTGTGTTGATCGCTTGTCTCAATTAATTTGCAATCACCAAGTTATCGAATTATGTGCCTGTATTGATTAATAATATTGATTAAAAGCATTGGAAATGTGTTGTTTACATATGTTCTCATCGGGATCTTTTGGTCTCCTGGTCCAATTAAGTTGTTTTTAAATCAAATGCATTTTTCATTGTAAATATTTTGGCAGTTTTTAGTAACTTTTAGTAATCTTATCATAATTATTTGCTAATGTTAAATTAATTTGGTTTCATATTTCATATTGTTTCATATTCTATTCCATCGTTCCAGTGATTCAACTGACTCCATGGCAAACAGCACCCACAAAATGGTGAACCTGCTGAGAGACGCCACTCGCACGGCTTACATCCAAGGCAGATGGGTTTATGCGGATTCTGGCTGGGACCAGATGTACCAGGTGCTGACGGCCACCTTGCCTGGCAATGGGGACTATTCAAACTGCTGGACTGCAGGTTTCTAATATTATGTGCTTTCAGAATAGAATTCCTACTTTTATCATTTTATCCACAAATGGCGAATTAAGCCTTTTTGGATTTATGTCGGTTTTCTTTCTAGAATTCAATATTATTTAGATTTAGATTATTGACTAAATGCAGTTATTTTTATTTTATTTTGTTGGTTTAATTCATTTAATTCAATTTCAAAATCTCATGCTTTGCAGGTAGCATCAATGAAAATATCAAAAGTCCTGGAGAGTTGCAGGCAAGTCCTGCCCTCAACATAGTGGCAGGTTTATCCTTCTTGAATCAGATCGTTCAAGCCTTTGCTGCGATCCTTGACATCGGTCTTCCCTTTCAAGTTCCTCTCAAGTTAGTCGGACTTTGGCTACGACACCAATTATTTACTGGTGTGAATTTATGGAAAACCACCAACAAGCTTAGTAGAATTCGACGGGCTAAGATAACGACTTCAATTTTTCAGAGAATTTTACCGTCTCGACCTGACGGAAGATCTGTTCAACAGGGCCGTGTCTCGACTGAACAAGAACGTGGCCACGATCTGCTTCTATCAGAACGTGGATCGCAAGAAGCTTCACGGCCTCCACACCGTCGTGAACATTCTGAACCTGATCAAGACTCCCGAACTGGGCTGGTTAGTTCGTTGAGACTCGTACTGTTTTTTTTTTGTTTTTATCCTTAACGCCTTCCTCTTCAGTGACCTGCCTCAAAGCGTCAAGGGGTCGAAAGTCAACGACGCCGGGGGCTTCCTTCCGGTCGGCGACAGCGTCTTCGCCTGCTACGACGACGACTTTGAAGACGAGAACGACGAGGAAGAAGAGGAGGAGGAGACGGTCTCAATGCAAACGAGGACTTCTGCGGACAAGGACTGGGAATATGTTCCGTCGGGAATTCCGAACTACAGGGACTCGTCGGGAGAACATCAGAGTTATTTCTCTTCTGCTGGGGTGGCTTCTGGGGTGACTAGGGGCATCGTGACGTCCATCTGGAAAGTCTTTGGCAGTTCCAACGACAAGTAGGGCCCGGAGAATTCACGTCGACCACGGTTTTGGATTTCTCCCGAGTTTTGACGATCCTTCCAGTATTTTGATGCAAAACATTTTCATTCAGTTGTAAATATTTCGTCCCATTTCTTTACTATGCTTTTGTACGTCCGCTGTTTTTAAATTTATTTTGTAGCAACAAACAAACGATACATCAATCGAAACTGCTTTTCACTGAAAGACAGATTAGATTTAACACGACATCCGTAAAAGTTCTTATTACAATTTAAAAACCCGATCGTACCAATTCCCATAAAATGCATTAAAACGAGCGAAGGTTTAAATCGTTCTGGAACTGCCCAACGCTGGGCTGGCGATTTAAAGATTCCCCTTGAATGCTAACAAACAATAGATGAACATCTGAAATATTTGCACAATGCAGGCTACTTCTTTGAAAATATGTGGCTCTTAACTGAAGCCTCGGGTCACGTTCCGACATTGGACTCATTCTTATTCTTATTTTTCATCTTCTTCATCTTCTCTTTCAATCCGACTGCAATGAATGTAATCCGACGCGAATGCCAAGTGCAGGGAAATTCCCAAAGATTAAAAACCAGATAAAAGCAGCCAAAACAAAGCTCATAAAAATGGAGGCTACAAATGACCCTATTAGAGGATATGGAGGATTTTGCCGCACGAATTTGCCTGGCAATGGAGGTGGCTTATTGCTTCATCGATGGAAGTGGAAGGGTGCGACGATCCTGCACGTCTGGAAGTCGCGAAGGAGGGCGAAGAGTTTTTAAACAGCTTCGACGTAAATGCAGAAATATGTAAATATAAATATGCAAATATTGAAAATTATAAATACGTTGATTTCACAGAACTCCGGGGATGACATCACAACAGCTACGGAATGACTCGAATTCATGCAATGAATAATCAAATGAATGACTCTGATGTGATGAATGTTCGTATCACAAATTGACAAATGCTCGAAGGGGCCGAGAGATGTTAAAAAGATTACAAAATATCGAGGAAACCGTTCGATAACCAAAAATCTTTTCGTCGGGGACTCAACGGGCAGTCCCAGAGGAGTCCTTTTGATCTTCAGGAGCAGCGGTGGGTTGTTTTTGGGGAGTTTTGTGGATGCTCCTGCTTTTAATGTAGTCTGCCATCAGCAGAACGATCTCTTGAGCCTGCGGTTCAAAACCAAACCTTGTGCAATGCGTACTATTTTTGGAGCAGACGATAATGACGTCGCATCAAAATTTAATCGAGTAATTAAATTAATTTTAATGAAATAATAATGAAATAATAACATGAAACAAAATCGTTTCGAACCTCGGGTTTTGACATTTGAAACAAGAACCTTTTGTATGCCAGTGGAGATCGTATGCTTCTCTTGACGACGATAAACATGTGATCATCATCATAACCGCCGAAGGTTTTGATAACGTTGTAGTCAAAACTGTAGATGGGTTTCTATAATAGAAATTATTATTATTATATTGTTATATTTATGATTATTTATGAAAAATATTATTATATATGATTGTATTATATATGATTATATTATTGCATATGATTATATTATATTTACATCTGCATTTGTCCTTTCAAACCCTCTTTCTGACTTTGCACATAGTTTTACAAGAATCATTATTTAATAATTTACATTAATAATTTATTTAATTTAATAATTTAATTAATTTAATAATTTACATTAATTATTTACCAACGACTTCAGGTCGAGAATTGAAATTCCATCCTCGTGAACACAAAACCAAACGTCGTCGGAAGTTGTGACATCAACTTTCAACTGCAGAAGTTTATAAAATAATAATAATAACACTAATAATAATAATAATAATAATAATGATAATAATAATAATAATGATAATAATAATAGTAATAATAATAATAATGATAATCATAATGATAATAAAAAGATTGTTTGACAAAAAAACTTTTATCCGTCGTTGCGTGATAAGGCCTATAAAATGTAATTTAATGCAAGAATACGAAGCATTAATTAAGATTTTCCGAAATAATTCTTGTTCTGCCAACAAACTGTTCCTAACAATTTAATTGTTCCTAACAAATCCAGTCAATGGAGGATGAAAGGCTGCAGATATTAGCTGTTATAAATCTCATAAATATTCAGGTTACTATGTGAAGTGAGACTCCACTTAAACCAGAGATTAAATACAATTATAAAAAAATAAAACTTAAATCAAATGCTAATAAATTGAATTAATGGATTAAGTAATAATAAAGATTAAAATATTAATTATAAAATTAAAATGTCCGACAAGAGAACTGTCTTCCAAGTCCATCGAAGTTCTACTTTGCAAAGATCCAAACCTTCACCGGCAGCATCCTGGTCCCGCACCAGGGCCACTCCCTGACCGCGGCCAGAAAAACTTTGACACAATCTTCGGTACTTTTGCCCTTCAACAGGGACCAACTGTTTACCAATCTGCTTTCTATTTTCCTGCAATGCACGAGATTTCAGTTCTTAAAAGCATCTGCATTTATAAACCCATTTTAGGTTGGTGACCCATTTTAGGATTAAATTGGTCCGTGCCTCGAAAGTGCTTTGGAGAGAGGATTTTAGGTCATGCCATTTTAATCAATAAATAAATAATTAATTAATCAAATATTGTTTTGAATTACAAATTTAATGTAACAAAGCAAGACATAAATACAAAACAAAGATTTGCAAACATTTTTTAAGAGGTTTTAAAATTCTCAGTCAAATCACAAGAATGAAAGGTCACTCGGTGTATTTTTGGGTGCAGGTGAAGAAAATAATGAAAAAGGAGTCAGGGGACCGATGCGCTGCATAAGCTGTTTAAAATATATACAATATACAATGTATAATTTCGTGTTATAATTATCTTTTTGTTTATTTATTTATATATTTTGGTTAAAAAGACAAAAAGATGGATATTAATTAATTAATATTTAATTAGATAATCATTTGATTAAAGTTAAATTGTAAGAAAATAACGTAAAACGTAAAAACATTTCCTACTGATTTTCAGCGCCGTTTGTGACGAACTTCGGGAAGAACCTGTCGATGATTTGAGAGACGAGGATGTGCTGATGGTGAGGTGAATGACTGCTCTGAGACGAGGTCGACGATGATTTTAGGTCGGAGGTCGGCCTCATGTCTCCGTATTCGATCTGCAATTGTGTTGAATTGTGTTTGTTATGTGTTTGTTGTGTTTGTTGTGTTTTATGTGGTTGTTGTGTTTGTTATGTTTGTTGTGTTTGTTATATTTTATGTGTTTTATGTGGTTGAATTGTGTTTGTTTATGTTTTATGTGTTTTATGTGATTGTTGTGTTTGTTATGGTTTATGTGTTTTATGTAGTTGTTGTGTTTGTTTATGTTTTATGTTTTATTTGTCTTAAGTTAAACATGCATTAACATGTAAACATTTATCAGAGGAATTGTTCACAAATCATTGAAAATGAACTGTTGTGATAGTGAGTCGTGGTAAAAATTCCATCCATACATTTGAATGTTTTCTAACAAGCAGGATACCATTTATATTTGTCATAAAAGCATCAATTAATAAAAATAAAAGAAAAACAAATAAATAAATAAATAATTGCTTGACACAAAACAACTGCCCAACACCCACTTGGGCCATAAGAGCTGCCAACTCCAGTGCCAGTTCTTCCGTGACAGGAAACCTTCCTTCCATCAACTCCGAGTGGAATTGAAATGCAAGCAGCAACCTCTCCTTTTCCGTCTCAAACCGACACAAACTCTTGAAGTACAACCTGAGAAGAACGTTTCGTATGATGTTTACACATTCTTTATTGAATGAAAAAAAAGCACATGAACTTAATATAACACCAGTAGGCCAGAAGGGATTGTGATGTTTACAAACACCTCATCACAAATTTCAATTTGTGATTCTCTTGTTTTCGACACGAGGCGACAAAAATTGGTGGAAGTTGAAGTGGATGTGAGAGGTATTCCTACCAGTTTAGGACCAACTCAAAGATGCAAGACATGCTCATCATTTTTAAATTATTCAACGATTTGAGACAACTGAAAAAACTCCTAAAGAATAACCAACCAAATGACATCAACAAGCTTTATCGGATAGATTCATATAAATATACCCCTAATAAAATATCCCTAATTTATGTAAAAACCTATTAAAATTATCAGAGTAGTCACTCTCTTATCCTCATTCAACCTAATTAGTCTGCATCTCATAGGTAATATTCATAATTAATTTATACTTATTAATATTTATATACAATTATAATTTATACAAAAACTATAAAATCCAAAGCATCAAAATCAAAAGCACCAAAGGTTATTACAGGCACCTGTTTCTGTAGAGAAGTTTAATGGTTGGTGATGCTGAAGATTTCTTTGAATTGAGTTTCAACAGCAGGACCTGCAGACAGGACAGAATGTCGCAAACCTGAGGAGAATTGCAACAATCTCGAATATTTATTTTTTTATATTTTTATTTATTTATTTATTTATTTTCTAAACAAAATGAAGGGTCACCTGATGACCAATTACACACTATTATTATTATTATTATTATTAATTATTATTGTTATTATTATTATTATTATTATTTGTATTATTTATGGAAAACATGTCCTACTAAATGCATGGTCAATAAACAAATTTAATTATCATCACAATCACAGTCACAGACAGAGCTTCAAAGCTTAATTTTAATGAAAGCCAACACCTAATCAAAGCCATTCCACGTGTCGATGAACAGAAAGTAGAAATAAAACGAGTGAAAGATAAACCGACAAAGCAAATCGGTCCACTCGAGGAAGGCTGCAAACAAATGCCGAGGCCTCTACATCATAATTTCGATATTTTTCCATCCATAATAATATTCATAAAATTCCATTTGCATTAAGAATAAAGTATTCAAACGTGGATTAAAATAAATATAAATAAATAGCTTTTACTTTTGTTTAACATTTGACACCTGACAAAAGGGACAAGCTCCCTATAGGGACAATATTTTCAAACTCAAGATCCAACTGTCTCTATAGTCAGGTTTTACTGTAACAAATTCGATAAGATTTGGTCTGCTTTGCCAAACATTTCTTCACAAGAACTGTGGAATTAAACTGCACAACACATGCAGGATGGCAAATGAGATTTGCTGGAGAAACAAGAAGATCCATGGAAGACTTACATGCTAAAAGAGGGAAGAAGTGAAAAAAAAAATAGAAAGATTGTCTGGGGATACAACAAAGAAATGAAGTTAAAAATTTTTAAAGTCTGAATTAAACTATTGTTGTTGTTATTGCTGTTGTTGTGCTTGGACTTGAAAGGAAAATTTGGTTCACCATTCAACAAGAAGTCTTGTTTATAAGTACATAACTACGTCCTACTGCATAATTCGACATTCTCAGATTAGGGCCGAACGTCCAAAGCGACAGAACAGAGTGCTGCAATTAGGCAAAAGAATGGAATCGCTCTCCTGAAAAGGCCAGGGCCAAGTCATTGTTTATTTATGTCTCCCCATTGACTCCAATACCTAATTGTCCAAGAACGATGGTGAGCATCACCCGCTCATCACAAAGATGTTCCGCAGAAAGCAAACACGTTTCCATGGAAACTGGACTCGAAAGTGACCAATAATTTGTAACATTATGTTCGCAACGGCTGCTACTAAAGAACTAACAACTACAAAGATTATAAATTATTATTATTAAAAAGATTAAATGATTAAAAATGGTCCAGTGGTCCAATGGTCCAAAACCCAAAGACAATCCATCCTTTTCTGCAAAACCAACAATTGCACAATACCCTTGCAATCTTGCACCACCCCTGAACTTCCCCTGAACTGCCCCCTGTGAACCCTCTTTGGCAAAGGGCTGAAAATGGCCAGGCAACACCTTTTTTTTTAATTATTACAGTTTTATTTAAATAATATCTTAGAAATTTGAGGTAGAAATGACAAGGACCTGGTAAACATTCAACAAATGCTGATCACATAGCTATTAACTATAACTATAACAATTACAATTATTATATATATTATTATATACCATAATTTCTCAAACAATATTTATTATTTATAAAAAATAATATAATTTATAATAAATAATGATTTAATGTTTAACTAATAAACTAGTTAATTAAGAAATAATTAAGTATTGAACTCGTCTACCTTGGCATTTGAATCGAGGCAGCAGACTTCACGTTGAGGGTTGTTGGAATCACAGGCAAAAAGGGCAAACCCAGAGGAGCAGGAGTCCCTCATCTCCATTGACTTGTTGAGGTTCAACAGGAACTCACTGACCAGTGTTGAGCCATCAAAACTCACCACCTGCGAACGACATTCGGACAAGTTTGGTCCAAATTTGCAGTAAAATGCTTTCAAATGTACCACTGAGATATAAATAATAATGATAATGGTAAAGATAATAATAATAATAATACTAATAAATATAATAATAATTTTTAAAAAATAGAAATAATAACAAGGAGGTGCACGTGATCAGCTGTTAAAGGAATCGAGAGAAAGAAATTCATCTCAAACTCTTAAATGTTTGTTTGTAATCGATGTTTTTAGGTTTTTAATTCAACGTGTTTAAAACTAACAAAAGTCCATTTTGATAAAAGTTGGTCTCAAAATGTTGATGTTGCCCGAACAAGAAAGAGACATTATGCATGGCACAGTCATTCACATCATGCATTAATAGGAATTGATGCATGCAGTACAAATAATCTTATACATTATTATTATTATTATTATTATTATTATTATTATTGTTGTTGTTGTCATTATTATTATTATTGTTGTTATTATTATTATTATTATTATTATTTTTGTTATTATTACTATTGTTGTTATTATTATTGTTATTATTATTACTATTACTATTATTGTTATTATTATTATTACTATTATTATTATTATTATTATTATTATTACTATTATTATTATTATTATTATTATTATTATTATTATTATTATTATTATTATTATTATTATTATTATTATTATATTGTATTGTATTTTCCATTCAGCAAATTATGAGTCTGGCAGTGGCAGACCAGCGGTCATAAATAATCATCGTGAACGTCGATTCAAAAAAAGATGCGCAGTTGTTTGCCTTTAATCGTGTATGTATTTGCATCGTCAAGTAATAATTATGAATAATTTATAAATATTTATATTTATTATGGATAAATATTTATATATTTATTATGGATAAATATTTATATATTTATTATGGATAAATATTTATATATTTATTATGAATAAATATTTATATATTTATTATGGATAAATATTTACATTTATTATGGATAAATATTTACATTTATTATGGATAAATGTTTACATTTATTATGGATAAATGTTCATATTTATTATGGATAAATATTTATATTTATTACGGATAAATATTTATATATTTATTATGGATAAATATTTACATTTATTATGGATAAATATTTACATTTAATATGGATAAATGTTTACATTTATTATGGATAAATATTTACATTTATTATGGATAAATATTTATATTTATTACGGATAAATATTTATATATTTATTATGGAAAACGTTTAAACAACATGTCACGGTCACAACACGACAAGGTCACAAGAACAACAAACTAATTATTTGTTTTGAAATCCATGTCGGACCCGATGCTTTGAAGCGAGGCCTTAACAAGGTCGTATAGTAAGGCTTGATTTAGTGGATAATCCCTGTAGGTACGCCACGCTGAGATGATGATGATGATGATGATGATGACGATGATAATAATAATGATGGAGCAGAAGATCAACAATGGCTCTCGTGTCTGCAAATCCAGACTGAAAGACAGACAGACAGACAGGCTCGGTCACGTGAGGAACAAGCATCAGCTGATGAAGTGAAAAAAAGTGAATAATAATAATAACAATAATAATAATAATAATAATAATAATAATAACAATAATAATAATAACAATAATGAAAATAATAATAATAAGATTAAAATTAATGTAAAAATTTAATCGCATCTCCTTAAAACGTCACGCAAGGAGGGAAAGAAGACTTTCTTTCAAGAAGCTAATAAGCAAGCTCAAGAGCACAAGAGCACATTTTCCACTACTTTCCCTGACAGACCACCACACCACCACATCACCACACCACCACCCACCACACTACCACACCACCACACCACCACATCACCACACCACCACACCACCACATCACCACACCACCACACCACCACCCACCACACTACCACACTACCACACCACCACACCACCACCACCACCACACCACCACCACCACCACACTACCACACCACCACACCACACCACCACCACCACACCACCACCCTATACTCGGGTCGGCCTCGGTTCGGTTTGGAAAGGTAGTCATCAGGGAGCATCACGGATGAAATGAAGTTCACTTCGACAAGGAAAAGTACCTCCGTCGATGTTTAAATGCAGCATCTCCAGCATCGACACGCGACTGACATTTAAACGCTTTGCAGCATTTCCAGAGCGACGCCACTTTCGTCGTCATTGACGACGAATAAAACGAGAAAATAAACAAGTTTCTCGGGAGCTAGGGAGGCGGGAGACAGTGGCACGTCTATGGGCTTGGGAGGTGGGTGGATGGATGGATGGGTGGACGTGGCCCCCAGTTAATGATTTTTTTCCCTCGTCGTCCAAATTTGTTCGAAGTTAGATCCGCCATTAAAGCTGTTTTAAATTTATTTTCTCAAGGCTAGCGACGTGATAGTTTAGACCAGACTACGTAAGGGCAGAGACGTGACTCACCTGGTATGAGGAGTTTGGCAGGTGAACTGGAATGCTGATTGGCTGGGAGTGGTGGTAGGGATTGTGAGACAAGACGGAGAGAACCTCCAGCTGCGACGGAGGATGACTTCTCGGTCCATTGAGCTGGACACGCTCCATTGCACTCTGGCAGTAGACGGCGTACTTTCCACACTCTGACCTTTCGAGGCAAAATAATATTATATTACAAAATAATGTTTTATTACGAAATAATATTTTATTAGGAAATAATTTTTATAAATAAATTTATATATTTATTATATTATTTATTTATTTATTCTTTATTTAATATATTATATATTTATTTATTATTTATTATATATTTATAATAAATTATAAATTTCCTTTATTAGAAATCTTAAGGATTTCTCCAATCAATAACATCAACCATTGTTTGTTGATGTTAATCATTTTGCAATTATTTTTTAATTTAATTTTATATATTTATAAATTATTAATTTTACAAATTAATGAAAGATATTTTTAGATAAAATATAAGCTAGTCAAATGACAGTCTCCTAATAATAGCTTCACTTTAGGGTGCAATTAGAGACTGAATTACATAAAGCACACCATCAGATAAAATGACATGTAAGAAATAATAATAATAACAATAATAATAATAATAATGATGATAATAATAATAATAATAATAATAATAACAATAATAATGATAATGATAATGATAATAATAATATTAATAATAATAATAATAATAATAATAATAACAACAATAATAATGATAATGATAATAATATTATTAATAATAATAACAACAATAATAATGATAATAATAATAATAATAAAGCTTTAATTATAACAATGATAATCATTAACAGCAGCAACAACTTAAACAAGCAGACACCTCCTAATTTCAAGGCAACACAACACACCATCACACAATTCAATTCAATTCCTCCAATATTTTAAGTGCCTTTTTTTATCCAAGTCCTAGGACGTCGAGTCACTGCCGACGCACTGCCGACGCACATTAGCACATTAGCACGACCGAGCACAACATAATGAAATGATGAGAATAAAAGACAATTAAAAAAAAAAACAAAAAAAAATAAACACGAAATGTTTTCCAAGAATCGGAAACGAACCTGGAATCTGCATTTCTCTGCAGGTGTTTATTGAGCATCCAGAGAATGCTTTGCCTGTTTGGCAAGAAAAGGTGAAGGGCAATGGTCAGGAGCTGCCAGGCCTGGATGCTGATTGGATGAGAGGAGGAGCCAATCGGGGATTTCGGGTCGGTGGTTTCGATGGTCGAGTTGAGGGGAGATGTTGGACTCGTGTCGCACAGGAACCAATGGTGGCCTCCGCACAGGAAGTTCTAGCAAAAAAATTAGAAACAATCGATCAGCTTAGAGAATACTTGTACATCACGCACGTACGCACGACTTAAATAAATAAATCGTTAATTAATACTAAATAATAATTAATAATAATAATAATTAATAATTATTGTTCGACGAAATAATAAAATAAATAAATTGCGTTTCAATAAATTATTGGCAGGCGAAGATAAAAATAAAATGAGCCTATTCAATAAAGCTATAAAAAAGACAATAATATCGATGTTTGCATTGATGATGACGACGACGACGATGGCGACGGTGATGATGATGATGATGATGATGACGATGACGACGACGACGATGATGATGGTGATGACGACGACGACGATGATGATGATGACGATGGCGATGACTCACTCCCAATGATTTCTGCTGCTGATGGGAGCGCGTGGTCTGTTTCATGAGTTGGCAGAATAGTTCGTTGTGTAGGTGATGATGATGATGGCACAAAGAGAAGATCCGCTGGACTAGATTCAACTTAATGTCAAGGTCAGTCCAGTCTATGGGAAGAGACATGAAATCCAAAATGTGCTGCAAAAAATAAAAAGTGGAAAAAGTGGTTCAAATGGACTCAAGTTGTCAACAAAATCCTCTCAGATTATCGTTCTTATCGTCTCGATTATCGTCATCGTCAACGTCATCATCACCATCATCATCATCATCACCATCATCATCATCATCATCATCGTCATTATCATCATTATCATGATCATCAACAATTCGTCTCTTCAGCGGAAGAATTTCGGTAGTGACAACAGATCAGAATAATAATAGCTTTCATCGTCACCACCACCACCATTATCATCATCATCATCATCACCATCATCGTCATCATCATCATCATCATCACCATCATCGTCGTCATCATCATCATCTCGGCTATCGTTGTCATGGTCACCGCCATCTTCCCTTGGGAATGAGAACCTAATTGGTAGTGGAATGCCACAAATGCCCCCAGCATCAACGAACAGCACGTTGCCGAAAGAAACGAAGCTCATCCATTAAACGAACAAACAAACAAATAAACAAACAAACAAACAAACAAACAAACAAACAAACAAATAAACAAACAAACAAACAAGCAAACAGACAAACAAGCAGACAGGCAGACAGACAGGTAGGTAGGTAAGTAAACATCTATTAAAAAGAAACTGATGCAAACGACATCAACTAAAAGCCTACTAATTAACACAATTAACAAAATTAATTAATTTTAATTATTTTTAATCAACCAATTAGAAAAATAAAAACCCCTCAAAACTCACTTTGAACATGTCGGTGGCCCTCTTGGAAAGGTCTCCAGAAGGAAGAGAGATGAGAGGTTTCGTGAGGGGAACCTTGGAAAAGGAAAGGATCGGTTCCTTCCAGAGACTGGAGGCAGGCGCGCCATCTGCCGACAGGAGTTTGAAGACGCATTGTTCGTAATCGCTGCCTTGTTTTGACGCGTTGAGTACGTTTGACGTCGATGACTTTAAGATTCTTTGGAACCAATCTTTGGCCTGCTTTTAAAAGGGCGTTCATTGGACCGTGGAATTTGTGGATTCATGGGGTGCTATGTTTAAAATACGAAGACGATTGTTTTACCGGCTCATCTGGGATGTGGAGATAGATGGGCGACGGATCTGATGACGAAGATGACGACGATGATGATGATGATGACGATGATGATGTTGATGATGATGATGATGATGATGAAGGCCACATTGCAAGGATGGAAGTGAACTTGGGACTGTTGGGATTCGACTTGATGGAGTTCAATTCTTCTATTCTGAACTCATTCAGGGACAGCTTCAAGTAAGGCATCTGCATTTTCCAGATGACGAAGAAGATAAAGAGAAGAAATGCTTTGCATTTTAAATTTAATTTAATATTCAAATAAATACGTTCCTGTAAATATAAATGCCAAAAGGCTAAACTTGCCTAGCTTTATTATGATTACTATTGTTATTATTATTATTATTATTATTGTTACTATTATTATTATTATTATTTATGTATTTATTTAATATTCAAATAAATACGTTCCTGTAAATATAAATTAAGTAATATAAATGCCAAAAGACTAAACTTGCCTGGCTTATTATTATTACTATTTTACTATTGTTGTTATTATTACTATTTTACTATTGTTGTTATTATTATTATTATTGTTACTATTATTATTATTATTAATTTAATATTCAAATAAATACATTCCTTTAAATATAAATTAAGTAATATAAATACATAAAGGACTAAACTTACCTGGCTTTTTGGTGTTTTGTAGAAATTCATAATATTATCAGATAGAGTGCACCAGCACTTCTCAATTTGGCCATTTCTGCTCTTAAAACGTGAAACAACAACACAACACCACTCGGTCACAACTTATTAACGACCAGATATTATTTAAAGATTTAAATATTATAATAATCGTTAAAATGATTAATTTTTTTTTCAAATATATAAATAATAAAAAATATTTGTCATGGAAATGACATTTAATAGGCATAAATAACAAAATACTTTTAAATGCATGTGGCATAATAAATATTTGAAATAAAATTATATAATTAATTATTTTAATTAAATTAATTGATGAAATTATTTTAATTAAATTAATTGATGAAATTATTTTAAAAATAAATAAATTTACTGATTAATTTTAATGAATTACTAAAATAAAATAATTAAATAAAATATATAAATAAATAAACGAATTATGAATATAAATAAATTAATTAATTAAATAATAAAATGAATAAATAAAAAATAATTAATTAAATAATAAAATTAATTTAATTAAATCTTCGTACTTTAAAGAAGCAATAAGCTTGAGAATGATTCCATCCGAGGTTTGATGACGTAACGTGATCTCCATCACGTGACAACCAAGAGATGCTTTCAGACAGGACTGTTGTTAGGTCAAGTTATGAATCACTTTTCAGTCATCAGTTTGTGTCAGATTTTAATTTATTTTATTTTTTTAATATTTTTTTTATTTATTATTCATAAAAAATATATTTTTTATTAAATTCCGTTGGCAACAAAAATGGCTTTAAAAAGATTCAATATAATATAAAATAAATGTAATATAATATAAAAATACGAGTGTCAAGTTAACTGATATTGAATGATATTTTAACTATTTGAATTTAATTATTATAATAATAATAATAATAATAATAATAATAATTGAAAATAATTATTAAAAATATTTAATAATAACACAAAGCAACAAGATCTTTGCTTGTTGAAAACGTGTCTTTTTATTTTTTTTGAGAGAGAGAAATAATTTCGTTTCTCTAAAAGACTTAAAAACACGATTCTGTAAAGTCTGGGTTCACACCAAGATATATCACTGGACAGATCGTAACTAGCTTGGCAGTCCTAATAGGACTTGATCAGGATTTGATAAGACTTGATAGGATTATCTTGCATAATAGATGTTTTCTGAAACAACAAACTTGTTTTGTCGAGCAAATGCCGAGCCACTGAGCGTTTGTTTACCTCTTCGCGACATTTTTGGCATCGTTGGACATTCAAATCGACCTGGTTCTACCGAGATTTGAACTCGGAATTGAAGACTGGATTGAAGGTCCGGAGTGCTAACCGTTACTTATTAAACTTGTTGTATGTATGTTGTGTTGTGTGTGTATGTTTCAGAATACATTTATTCATCGGTTGATCTCACAAAGCAAATGAGATATAAATCCGACAATGACAAATTCCAGACTCTTTTCCTAGCAGGGTACTAGAGTCGACCACAGATAGTACCTTCTCCGTTGTACTAACGAGCTTTGAAAAGGTATTTGGTATTAAGTAAGTATTTGGTATAAAGGCTTTAAATACTTGTACTGTATTGCTGGAGGGCTGGGATACCAGATGGTGCCTTCTCCGTTGTACTAACAAGCTTTGAAAAGGTATTTAGTATTAAGTATTTGGTATAAAGACTTTAAATACTAGTACTCTATCGATGGAGGACTGGGATACCAGATTGTACTGTCGATGTCGTAACAGGCACCACGCAGGATTTGTGGCCGACATAAACTCGTTCATCAGTTATGCCGAATGATTGTTCTCGAGAAGAAAGCGAGTCATTGGTAATTGGACCGTAAAATTAATTATCAAGGACAAGGAATGGATGGCCTTGTATTTACTTTGTGAATTTGTGTATTTGTGACTTTGTGCGTCTGAATATTTTATCTCTTGTGAGCTTGTGAGTGCCACACTCAGAGGCACTCGAAAGATAACGTGCTTTGTGGATATCAGCGACAAACATCGGGTGAAAGATATCAACAGGACATTTTCTACCAACGATAAACCGTGTTAGGACAATTTACAAGTCATCAATTGCTTATTGCTGCTTATTATTAAAACAACTTAATGAACTGGATGTGGAAGACAATTGGAAATATCAATTTATTTAAATTATATTTTGATAAATCTGCTAATTTATTATTGTGACATAAATACCATTAAATGCTGATATTATATTATATTATATTATATTATATTATATTATATTATATTATATTATATTATATTATATTATATTATATTATATTATATTATATTATATTATATCATATTATTACCTGTGAATTATAAATTTCTCAAAATTCTTACAAAAGATTCTGTTTATAAATGTTTTTCTTATGCAGAAACGAAGCAAAACAATATTTTTGCAGGCCTACGATGTACCTGTCAGCAAAAATACCTTTCAGGAAGCAAACATTTTTTTTTTAAATTTTCTTGTGCAGTGTAACTATTGACGACAATTTTGGACAAATTATGATCATTTAATTATTAATAAAATTAATAATTAACAATAATAATATATGATGATGATAATAATAATAATAATAATAATAATGATAATAATAACAATAAATTGTTTTGTTCACCTTGAACCCATGAAGTCGAAGAGGAGGCAGAATTGCAGGCGAAAGTGTTTCTCATGTTTCTGGTGCTGACCTGATTGGTTTTTTAAGGGCCATGTTGATGATGATGATGATGATGATGAAGATGACGATGATGATGATGATGACGATGACGACGATGATGACAATGATGATGATGGTGGTGATGACGACGGCGATGGCGATGATGATGATGGCTATCTACAAAAGATACGGCTGGTAATGTCGACGGCTGCCGACGGAAGATGGAATTGATAAACACGCTGATGATGCCTATGCTGATGCTGATGATGATGCTGATGATGATGATAATCATGATGATGATAATCATCTCACCACGAAAGTATTGTCAGACTGAGACAACTTTGTTCCTCCATCAAGAACAACTAAAGATGGAGGCTGATCTCCCTTTGGGAAAAAGAAAATAATAACAATAATAATAATAATAACATTTTTATTGCGACATGACAATAATTTTAATTTCTTTAAAATAATAATAACAATAATTTTTATATAATAATAACAATAATAATAATAATAATAATAATAATAATAATATTCCTATCACAAGGACATATATTAATGCAGGACTGTTTAATGTAAATTTATGATGACGTGCGCGTCTAGAGAAACAAGAGAAACAAGAGATTCAACCGTGACGGGATAAATCCTGAGGTCTCGACCCGTGAAGATGCACCAGGATCCCTGCCAACCTCCCACCACGTTGTGTTGCAAGTGCACCAGGAAGCCCGCCTTTATTACTTCTTCCTGTCAGACGCATTTCGATTCGCGTTGAGGATTAAGAATCGCGTGTGCCAGGGTTTAGATCCTGGTCTTGGTACGAATCAGAGAATTTCCAAATGCTAATTTAAAACAATGGATCGACTTCTCCAACCTCGAAAATACCCCACTTGTCTCCAGCATCATCATCGTCGTCGTCGTCGTCACCACCACCACCACCTTTCGCTTCACGGTTGCCATGGGAACCGACGCAAACGAAGCAGCACGTTTCTTTCTGATCGGGGCAGCAACCGAAGCCGAGGTCGCTGTCGTCGGGTGGCAGGGCGTAGTCGCTCGAAGTGTCCGACTGGGTCATGTGCTCTGGACAGGATCCGTGGTCGGACAGGACGCTCTCGACGTTCTGACTGGTCTGGTGGTTGGTGATAGGTTGTTGTTGGTGTTGATGATGATTCTGCTGCTGCTGCTGTTGTTGTTGTTGGAGTGGCGACGACGACGTCGACGTCTGGATTCTGCTTTCGGCATTCGACGAAGGATCGTCTCTCGTGGCCGCCTCCGCCATCTTTCTTTTGTCGGTCTTTGCGTCCGCAACGCATTGTGGGGACTGAAAGTTCGCGTAACGTTTGTCAGAGAAACAGGAATTCTCACGCGTCGATGCCGACAGGAGGAAGCCCGGCTGTGCGGCCGTCGTCGCGTACGACGAGGGTACCGTGGCAGAATGGGGCCGAGATCCTGAATGCTGCCGAGAGTGGGATTTGAACCCGAGACTCGTCGGACTGTTTGGAGTCGTCACGTCGAAGAGAATCTTCTGCGTCCGAGACGATTTGTCGGTCGAGTGATTCGAGAAAGGAGAGTCAGATATTTTAATCGTCCTCTGTATAAGCAAGGAGTTCGTTTGTTAACTCCGCTAAAGCTTTCAATTAATATCGAATTAATGAAATTAATTGAAAAATGGATAAAATAATAATAAATAAATAAATAAATAACAAAAATTTATTTAATAAAAAGCAACGACATTGGATGGAGAGATGGAAAGGAATGACTGATGACAACAACAACAACAACAACAGCAACAACAACAACAACAACAACAACAACAACAACAACAGCAACAACAGCAACAATAACAACAGCAACAACAACAACATTGTATGCTTTTAACCTTCCTGGTCACCGCAAAGACAGGCACGTTGCTGCTTCCACAACCTCCGCTCTCGTAAAACACTGAATGCAATTGCAAGTTGTTCATCATTAGTTTCTGCTCAGCAATCATTAATTGTTTTTATTTTTAAATCACTATTATTACTTTTAATTAATTATTATTATTAACCATCCATCCGACCATCCATCCTTGTAATAAATAAAATAATAGATATTAATTAAACTGACAGTCACTGAAGCTATGACGCTGACGATTGTAACATCTACGATGACGACGACGATGATGATGACGACGATGGTGATGATGATGATGATGGTGGTGGTGATGATGATGCTGATGGTGATGACGATCTACAACTTGTGATGACGTGTACATACATATTCAGATATTATTGAAAGGTTGACTAAAGCACTCACGGATGGTTCTCTTGTGATGAAACGATGAAACCTCTGGAAAGCCTGGTTGGACCTTCAGACCCACTTTGGCAACTTCATGGATCCTTCTCTCCTGTTAATGAGATGCATGTGGATCCATAATTTCCTTTTGCTTTTAATATTAATCAAGCCACGTCGCTCCTTGCGAGTGAGTAGTAATATAATCGGATATAACTGATATAATAGGATATAATTGATATAATAGATATAATTATATTGTAATATAATTAATATTATTAATATCATTGATATAATTAAAAGCAGTTTCTTTAATATAAAAATTTCCCGTGCAACACGCAAAACTAAATTCCATTCGAGAAGTCATGTGAACGAATTTCTATAGAATTTCTGTAAACGAGAAATAAGAGTCGAAAGATATCAGAAGAAGGAAAGTGAAATATGAAATGAGGCAGGAAATTGAGACACAACAGGCTGGAGCGGATGGGTGGTGAGTGGGTGGATGGGTGGATGGTGGGTGGGTGGATGGATGGTGAGTGGGTGGATGGATGGTGAGTGGGTGGATGGATGGATGGTGAGTGGGTGGATGGATGGATGGTGAGTGGGTGGATGGTGGGTGGGTGGATGGTGAGTGGGTAGGTGGATGGTAGGTGGGTGGATGGTGGGTGGATGGATGGTGAGTGGGTGGATGGTGGGTGGGTGGATGGATGGTGGGTGGGTGGATGGTGAGTGGGTGGATGGTGGGTGGGTGGATGGTGGGTGGGTGGATGGTGGGTGGGTGGATGGTGGGTGGGTGGATGATGAGTGGGTAGGTGTATGGTGAGTGGGTGGATGGTGGGTGGATGGATGGTGGGTGTAAAGGGATGTATCAACATCCAGAATTGTATTTTAACTAATTTAGGCGTTCCACAAATAAATCAATAATACAATACTACAATCATGTTTTGATAGCTGTGATCAGAAAAAAGTTTGCACAGCATTAGTTAAATACAACGCAACGACGACGATGACAAATTTCACCGGTCGTGGAAAGAGCTACCCACCCATGACGGTACTCTCCTCAGAGGCACCATCGGCGGTTGGGGGTTGATTTGAGGAGCGACAGACGAACTCCTGCAGTTCCTGTCCGTGGCTTTCGTCTTCTTGGATCTGTTCGCGCCGCCGTAGTTAGGCACGCAAAACTCACCTGCCTTGCATCTCGGCATTGTTGCCAAAGCAGACACCGTGTGATTGTCCTCGTCATGTTTCATCTGTTCAATCGAAACATCGGCCCATCAAAATGGGTGCATTTGCACGTCCTACTCGTATTAATGGCCGCCCTGGATGATAGGAGTCTAATCTCCATAAACTACGGATGTGAACCTCGTTAGGGATGGTATCCGGACGTCGATTCGAAAAGAATTATAATTCATAAAAGCCATAAAGTAAGCCTATTTGGCCAATAGTATTCATGCATGGGAGAGGGGGGTGGTCCACCATTCTCAAAGTCGCTCACCGCCAAAAACCTTTCCATCAAATCGTTCCTCCTCGTACTTTCTTCATCGACTTTGATAAAATTCACGACCTCCGCTTCGACGACAGCAACTTCGGCAGTCGGTGCCGCCGCGACGTCCACCTGCGTCTCGTCGTCGGAGGATCTCGAAGTGTTTACGTCCGTGGCTTGACTCTCGTCACAAGAGCTAAGAAAGGATAAGGCCAGATCTTTGGGAAAAACCTTTCTTTCTATTTTCACTTCTGGCATCAGTCTAGGAGCGGATTTTGGAGGTTGACAGGCGCCGCTAGAGCCATTGTTTGGCGCTTCTTCGTCGGTGTCTGGAGATTCGTTGTGGAAATATTCTGAGCCGGCGAAGCAAATATTGATGTCGTCTGCATCTGATCGGTGCTTTATAAGATAAAAGTGATATAATCTATATTATATTATACTGTATAACTATATAAAGTATATTATAAATATTAATTTAATTATTATTAATTATAACTTATAGCTATGTAATATATAACTATATTACGGATGTGAACCTCGTTAGGGATGGTATTCGGACGCCGACATATGATATTGCTATATGATGGGAATTATATTGTAATTATTAATTATAAATATTATTAAATTATATTATTTTATTATTAACGAGTCTCTTAGGTGAGAGCAATTTGTCTCTAGTTGTGAGAACGAATTTTTCAACGTCCTAATTGGAATTTGTTTGATAAGTTTCCGGCGGGAGGTTTACGAAGATAGGGAAAGGCAAGTCGGCAATTTGTCAGAGCTTAAAAGGCTTCCAAATGCTACAAACTCACGTGGACTTTTTGCAATTTCTTCGTAAGACTTGCCACTTTCTCAGCGAGGAGGTCTCTTTCCGACTGAAGGGCTGCGTTCTTTGTCTCCAGCTGGATTCAAAGCAACCTTATTCAGTACGTAAGGCAAGATATGGAGTACGCGTGGTGCAGCCAATCGGCTAACAAAGGAGCAGTCACGTAACCTCGCATCTTAAAGTTCGTGGCTATGGCTTTTAGAAGCAGTTCGGTGGCTTATCGACAAAAAATCAAATTGCAATGGTTTTAATTTCGATGGTTTTAATTTTAATTAATTTTAATTTTAATCCATTTTTTTAAAATTTAAAAAAAGATTTAAAGCAAAAGTCCTCTTAAGTCCCACACATCTTCTCAACTTTCGTGAAGCATTACTTAAAGCGAAACTGCAATCAACAAGGTTGAATAAATTACATTAATTTCCAGCCCCGCTTCTATTTCTCCCATGATTGCAGGCACAACAACGGTGCCAAGAAATTCATTAAAATATCTTAATTGCCTTTAAATTCATTAAAAATACTAAAAATAAAATACCTAATAATACTTAATCTTTAAATAGACATTTCGCTTGCGAAAACTTAAATTCCTATCTTACAGTGTAAGTCTTATGCCAATAAATCCTGACAATTTAAGGCACGAGTCACAAACTAAAAACAAATCAATGCAAATGACACGGATATCCATGCAAACACTCACGAACACAAACACAGATACAAACACACACACACACACACACACGATTTCACACCGACGCAATTCTTGAATCACGTGCAATTAGCGCTTACCTGGATAAGTTTTGAGGCCACCCAATCTCTGATTTTCTTCGAGTGACCTTCGATTCGCTTGATCTCCTGTCTCCTTTGTTCTTGCTGCCAAAGATACGCGGTCACAAACATCGTCGGTTATGAATCGTTACCAATGGAGACCAAATACACTTCTCCGGTTGTAAATTATAATAATTGCGATTTATAATAAATAATAAATAATAAAGATTTTGATTCATATATCACTGTAAATGTCATCGTAAATAACATCACGAACATCATCACTATGTGACATCAACAATAACAAGGGAATATAAAAATAACAAATACAAAAATACTCTCTCTCTCTCTCTCTCTTTAACAGGTACACACAAGTCTCGTCCATGAGTGATGATGGATCATCACTCCCTAGTAAAATATCGAAGGATAAGAGCTTCCAGGGTTCGTGAAAAAAAAGATTACAAATGCATTCATGAAAGTCCAATGCCTGGATTTTCAAGATCATTCGAGGTCATGAGGACAACAGTAGTCTTCTCATTCTCAATTCAATATCTTGCCACTACGACTATGGATTCTGAGAAATGATGAACAATTGACAGGCACAACAGAAAGACAACTCAAAGGCGGCTTTCTTTAACATCTAACCCACTCAGACCCCACCCTGACCTCACCCTGACTCCAAACCAACCCTACCCTATATCCTGACTTTGGAAATCCGTGGCAAATCGATAAAACTTGTACCTGTGATCTGTCCTTTGCCTGATCCAGGTACCATTCCAAGAGATAACGAAAAGACAAAAAGTCCAAGAGTATGGTGTTTTGTTACGATTGAATTAATTGTTTACATCATCGTCCACTGTTGATGTCAATCAATCAGCCCAATTAATAGTCGTAAGTAATAATATTTACGATCAAAAGATTATTGATTGATTGATTGATTGATTGATTGATTGATTGATTGATTGATTGATTGATTGATTGATTGATTGATTGATTGATTGATTGATTGATTGATTGATTGCGTTTGTACTACATGCGATTAAAGTTTGCCGTTTTCGTTGTCAATATATCACCTCCTGGCAATTCCAATAATTGGTCACGTGATCGATTAGAGACGAAATGACAAACAAAGGAGATGGGGAACTAAAAGACGGAGGTTGATGGATGGACGGACGGAAGGATGGATGGATGGATGGACGGATGGATGGATGGATGGATGGATGGATGGATGGATGGAGGGAATTGAACCTGAGGTCTTGAGGTCATCGTGGAAAATGTTCGCCGAAAGAACACGAGAATCTCCGACGGTGTCCTGTCACTCATGATTTAAAAAGATGATGGTCGCCAATGGCAACCGCATAATGCAGCCCTGAGTGATTAGAGAGCGATGGACAGAGGAAATTACACAACAGGCGAAGGAAAGTCCATTTTTAAAAAGATCACTTTCGCTTTCAATGTTCCGCTCGATTTTAAAAGATACCTTTTACGTAAATAATTAGGCTGGTGATGACGATGACGATGAGGATGAGGATGAGAACTACGACGATGACGATGACGATAATGATAATGATAATAACCACGCAAAAATCATTACCATTTCTTTTACATTTTTTATGTCAAGATGATAAATTAGTTTGATTGTATGGTTTTCATTCGTTCATTCGTTCGTTCGTTCGTTCCTTCATTCGTTCGTTCGTTCGTTCGTTCGTTCGTTCGTTCGTTCGTTCGTTCATTCATTCATTCATTCATTCATTCATTCATTCATTCATTCATTCATTCATTCATTCATTCATTCATTCATTCATTCACTTGAAAATAGAAAATAGAAATGATCTTTTTCAGATATTGTCTTAAAATGGCAGTTAATTTTTATTTGCATTTCTGTCGATTGTTCGAGCACCACGTGCATCCAAATCGGTTTCGGAAGCAGACGTTGTGTTGTGCCCGATGCCATTATTATTACGTAATATTATCCATGCCCTTCCCTTCTCATAAATACACACACGTAAAATAGAAAATAAGAATATAAAAACAAGATTAGTCGTTATTATTTTATTATTATTATTATTTTTAATTTATTATTTTTTATATTATTATTGCTATTATTTCTATTGTATGTTATTGTTATTATTAGCGCATTATACTCCAACCTCATGCACTGAAAAGAAAGGTAAAAAGGGTGCAGAGAATCAAAATGGTTGTCTCACGTATTGTTCTATCTTCAGTTTGAGGTCAGCAATGATGGCGTCCTTGTCAGTTGTTGTTGTTGTTGTGGTTGATGTTGTTGTTGTTGACGAGGTATGGTTCTTCGGTCCGAAGACGAAGGGCGTATCCTTCGAAGACCGAAGATTGAGGTCGTTGTTTGGAATCATTCCTGCACTCTGCACTCTCTTCAACTGTGCGTTCATTAATAATTCATTATCCCCGCGAACTAAAAATAGGTCAAAACAATTTCATCATCGAGTGAGGTAACCATCCACAACAACAACAACAACACCGAACCAAAATCCATCAGATCGAACCGATTCGGGACTTCCTTCTATAAAGAAACAACGTGAGATAGAAACCCATCGACTGGTATTCCCACATTAATTCCTCAAAGGATTGCTTTCCTGGGATTTTCAATTCTACAACGAGGAATTTGCCGAAAATATTGGAAAGCACTGCAGACTCCCCAAGCACTTCCACATCGAATACATTGACAGCTTAATCCCCTGCACCAAGAGGCACTTTCTCTGCACGGCCGGCTTCGTTAAGCGGGAATTGTTTCCAATATTTGGAAAACAAAAGAAAAAGGAGCCTTTATTAAACGCTCGGCAAAATGGCTTCTTTAATAAACAGAAAAAAAGAAGAAGAAAATCATTTCAAATGAACGAATTAAACTTTCAAGCAGAAATACACTTCTTTTATTTTTTTATTTATTTTATTTTTTTTTTTAATTTCACTATTTCTCCGAAAGAGACAACATTAACGAGCAATTATAAGGGAGTCGTTTCGGCGAATTTCTCGCTAAACTTTCAACTGTCAGTTTTGAAAACTGTCAGTTTTGAAAACTCGAGGAAGTTCGTAAATACAGGTTCAAGTAAGAAAAGGGATTGTTTATCGCTTTAGAAGCGAAACATGCGATTCTTTAGACTTTCCAGAGGAAATATCATTGGAATATATGGTCCTCTTTTGCCATAAATACCATTGGTGACAGATAGTGAAAAGTTAAAGCCTCGAGATTTTACTTTTTAGAAGACAGGAAAATAATTCATATTTTAAAATTTAAATTTGTTTCTTTATTGATTTGAAGTTCCTTTCAGTGTTTATTCTTGTGCTTATCTCTTTGTTAGGAAGCGGATGGATTCACTTTACGAGTATCAACTGGAAAACGTGGAAAAGCAAACAAAAGCAAAAGCAGAACTTGTAAATCAAGGTTCAATTGAAGCGAAATCGAAGCTCGCGAAAATAAATGCATGGACGAGCAAAAGCTGGACTTGAACAATGAGACTCGTGCACACGACGCCTGATAACGATGACAGGACCGTGAATCAACGAGAAGCAACGGAACTTTTCCTCCTCCCCGATGCAACTATTCACCAGAATAAAGCTCTTGATTGTAGCGACTCGAAGACGATAGAAATGAACAAGGGTGGCAAAACTTCCAAGAAGCAATATGATCAAATGAATCGAATGAATGAATGACTGAATGAACGAATGAATGAACGAACGAATGAACGAACGAACGAACGAATGAATGAACGAATGAACAATTGAATGAGGGAATAGTTGAGAAAGACGTTCTCAGAATAAAACACTTCCAAAGCAAACAGATGATGACAGCAACGGTAGGAGTGCATAGCGCTCCACGGTTTCATTGGAGACACGGAAGCGCTAAATAATTGAACTGCAAGAAAAGGTCAGTAAAAATGAAAGCTTCACCTCTTTCTCTGCAATCTCTGCTCTTCTCGTGACCTCTTGAACTCTGACCTCTTGCTCCTGTAACTGCAGAAAATAAATAAAAACAGCCCTCAGATGGAAATTCAGGGAATTTAAGAGCAAAAACAAACGAATATTTTAAGAAAATGTTAAAATCTGAGAATTCCTTTACTCTGTTTTTATAGCTTAAAATGTAATCTTCAAACTACTCAAACTACTCAAATGCAAACAGAAACCTCTAGAAAGAACGACAAAAAGAATGATGAATGACGAGAGAAAAGTGAAATAAAATTTCAAACAATTTATGAGTTTTCAGTCAAACGATGACCTTTCCTCGACGTCAAGGAAATGTTAAACAACTTTCTAAGGAAAACAAATAAATAGAAATTTCTGCAGGGAAATTGGTCAAAATTGGACACAAAACACATCTTATTACATTCAAACAGCTATTGTTTCACGGCTGAGAAATAAATCCAATTGTTTATAAACGGCAATAATATCAACACCGGCAGCACTAATAATAATAATTTAATTTAAAATAATAATAATAATAATAACATAGCAATCTTTCAATACTATCCGTTGTGCTTAATAGATCCATTCTCGGAGAGGAACAGTGCTGCAAATTGACAGCTTACAAAGGAGAGGGTCTCATTATAGATGGCTATGGCCGGATCAAAAACAAACAATGAACATGCGATCCTAACGAAGGCATTAACTTTTCAGACCGGTGCAAACACCAGACACCGGTGGCTAATATTTGCCGGTGCATTCGAGCCACGCAATAACGACATTGGCGTGTAATCCTAGTACCGAGATACGGACGTTATTAATCTTTCCAGTGGTTGCTGAAATATTCAGCAGAACATGAGGTTGAAATATGAGCAGAGAATTATTTTCTGAATAGGGATAACTTCCGTCTATCTTCCATTTATTCGTTCGATCGTCCGCCCGTCCGTCTGTCCGTCCGTGCGTCAGAGAAGCGCTTGCTTCGTGATTCAAGCTGGAAGACGCACTCTGGGTAAATTGGATTACCTTAAAAACTCCAGCTGACGTGAATTTGTGTCATGAAATATCAAAAGACCATTCGCTAGGTTGAACCAACTCGGTCAATTCGCATGGTTATCCTAACACGAAGAAGATAAAATGGAGTATTTTGTTAAAAAGATTTAGTAGTAGCATCTTCATTCAATGTATTCAGTGGTCGTCTAAAAAAAAACTCAGAAGTGAACGATAAGATTGAAAACAAGAGCCGAAAGATTTTGGAGGAACAACTCTCAACTTTAAACCTGGCATCCCAAACAGGAAAAGGAGGCCATTCTTTAATACCTCTCTGCTCCAAATTTTAAACATTTCGAACAAAGTCAAGTTCAACAAATCATGTTTTCGAAAGTTAAACAAAACCGTTTATAAAAATGGCAAGAGACCATAGCTAAGCTTTGTGCATCCGAGTTATACGATTTTGAAGATACGATTCAGTTCAGTTATTATACGATTTTGAAGATACGATTCAGTTCAGTTATTATACTAACAACTGGAATGACCTGATCAAATAACAAGTGAATAACAGGCAACAATAATAAACCATTGTAATGCCTGAACCGCACCAGAGGCTGGGAAAACATTGAGTTCCTTGAAAAGAAAAGACAGAAACTCAAGAAGGCCGACAGAATTGAGTTTCACAATCTCACATAAGCTCTCAAGCCCACATAATCGACTACTATTACCTTCGTTTGTGCCTCATTTAGAGATTTAAAAAAAATTGGAGAGTATTGCAGCGACAGAAGTAAATAATTATGATTTCAAAGCACGAGTCACATTCTTTCTAAACATTTAAAATTAGTTTGTCCATGCTCCTCCATCCATCTTTTTCATTTAAGACAATTAATTGCGTGATCTACGTGAGTGAAGTTGAAAGAACGATCAGACTAATGAGCTGCCCAAACGATTCCTGATCACACAACTTCCACCGCTTCTACTTTGGTCCAAAACTCAGCTATGGCCTAGATCGATCTTGGATGGTTTACGATTACGAAATATAAAAGCATAACCTGTTCTAAGATTTTCAGATAACATCGCAAATAAATTATTAATATTATACCAGAAGAGAGAATATAAAATTAATTCTGAAAATCATTTCTGACCAATGATTTACACCAACGTGATACGAAGATGACATTGGCCAAATGACAATGGAACACATTGTGCAAGCTTTCTTTTGAATCTTTCTTTTGAAGCAAATGTTGTATATAGACGTGTTATTGAGAGAAACAAAATTCATTAAAATCTTTGAATCTTTCAAACTTGCAATTTCCTTCATTTGACAAAAAGTGTATTCAATAAATATAATAAATAAATTATAAAATTATTAAATAAAAGTCTTTTTTTTTGAGTCTTTACGTGCTTTCAAATAATTTATAAAAAATATTTTCAACAGAGAATTAAATATGACGGATAACCTTATTTTTCAAAAATATTTTTCATTAATATTTCAAAGGAATGAAATGCATTACATAATTGTCCACTCCAATCTGCCTTTTACGGCACACACTTTAAAGCAAAATAACAATATTGGTCGTGATAAAAAATAAGCAAGTCTAGGACCCATCTTGTAACTGCTTTGAAATTATATTGATAAATATTATTGATACCTCTAGATAGGTGATCCATAAACATGGTCTAATCCTTCTGAATCCTTCATGCATGAATCTTTTTCGTCATATTCTTATGCATAATTTTAAAAGCAGCCTCTAATTTGTAATAAAACAAAAAATCTAAAACAGGTAAACATTTTGCCATTTTTCATTTATTTATTTATGTTGGTAAAGTGACAAACAGCAGCAATGCATACATTCTTAGAGAAAATAATAGTCAAATGCAAAATAATTTCTTACTTGTTGCAGATTTATTTAATCGGTGCAAGCCAAAAACAACTGACAATATGTAAAAAAAAATAAATGAAATTTATATCAAGTTAAAATGTGCAAATATACAACATGATAACTATTTTGTTGTTCATTAATCCTCAAATAAATTCTCAAATAAATTACTAGACATTGAAATTATTATTCTACCTATTATTATTCTACACATACACATATTATTCTACCTCACACATATGTGTAGCTTTGGAGAAGCAGAAGAAAATGCAAAATGGAAAGCAAAAATAACAAAAGCATCAGATAAGAGCTGCTCTCAACCATAAAAAGAAACTAAATTTACCTTTTCATGAAGAAGTTCTCTCAATCTGCCAGTCCTGGCATCAAAATCTAAAAGTTGCTTCTCCAGTTCTAAACACCTGTTTTTCCAGTTTATTTCATCTTTGTCGAGGTCGTTAACACCACAACTCTGTGCCATTTGATCTGCGACTAATTTTCCAGTACCATGAACTGCATCTGAAGCATTTGGCAAGGTGGATATTTCAGATATATTTTCCATCAAACTCTAGCCTCAATGCTCCAGTCTCGAGCTCCATTCTCCAGATGGCATATTCAGATTTGTTTCTGGCACGTGGAAGAGAATGAATTCAAAGTAGAACACCAAATAAGAACATGAGCCCAAAGCAATCAGTACGAAATTTCAATCTTCAATAATCACTCTGCCATATGATGCTCAATAAGGCAATTTTAAATGCTAGATTTTACATTTTGTTTTGTCATTGATAAATAACAAAATGTCTTCACAATGTCTTGTGTTAAGATACCAGGCTAGAAATCATTGCAAGGCATTCACGAGCAAATCAATCTTCGATTACGCTTTAACGGAAGCTTTACCACCATGAATTAAATTCTATTTAAATATATAGACTTTAAAGCTAAATTGAAGCAATTCTTTGCGATTCCTTCTTAAGGACTCGAGTTAATTTTGCATTCTTTACAATGCAAAATTTCCTATTTGCTAGGAAAAATTCGTCATCTATTCGCGAACACACGCAACGGTTTCCAAATCCACCCCAGCCATAATCGGCCGCAACATTTCGGTCGACGGACCCATGCCTGTTTAATTAAAAGTTGACTCGGCCAAACCAGCGCGCCCATGTGCAGGTTATTTCTGTGAATCGTTTGTTGTTAATATTTTAAATCATGTTTATGAATATTTAACAAAAGTTATAAGATCCTTAATGCTATCAATCTTATTCATGGGTCCTGCTGGTCGATCTATGATCAACTCGATTGCTTCGCCAGATCTTCTACAACAATTATCTTAATTCTAGTCTTTTATTCTGGTTACAAAATTTTATCAAAACCGCATTAAACTCCTCTACAAATTTCTTGTTCCTTTCGGGAGCGTAACTCCGAGAAGCGGTGGCAAATGTTCCCCTTGGTGGTCGTGCTCACCTGAAATGTTGCTGTCTTCCTGATGTTTGACAAAAGTTTGATGATAAGCAAAAAAGTGTTGTAAGATTGTCCCGGGGTTGGTTTTTCCCACCCCTACACCTTAGGAAAGAACTGAAATGGCGTTCATGGTTTCTCTCCTCATTAGGCTAATTAAGCATTGGTCTCACAACAATAATTTTCCAAATTATCAATTGCCGTCAATTGTTCTTCCACATGAAGTTGTGCACATTGTGTATTCCTTAAATAATTTAAATAATACAATTTTAATGAAGTAGTAACTTTTTCATGCTTTTTAGAATCCTTTTGCGTCCAGTCACTCTCACACGTTCCTCATTAAGTATCCACAGCAACAGTTTAAAATTACGCTATCAAGCTGCCAATTATGATAACTTTTACAATCCCAACCACCATTTTCTCGAGAATTACTCATCGAGGTCATCCTCATTTATAAGCATTTTCGAAGCACTCGAGTGAAATCACTTAGATCTGAACATTTCTTGCCTAACCTCGAAGTAAAGATAACAATTTAAGAAATTATTCTGAAACTTTGCTGAATCCATTCCAATAAATAGTCATGATTTATTCTGAATAAATTTTGTATTTGATTCAAGACACGATATGAACAAAGTCCGCTTCAAAGGAAAGCCAGCCACGGCCAAATAAAATATGCATCACAAATCGTTATCCTTATTAATTTCATTATTATAGATGGGAAAGTATTAAGTGGTTCGACGTAAATCTAAGTTAAAGAGTTAGAAAGACCAACTTAAATATCTCATTAAGTCAATACTTGAATTGCTAAGCCTTATAATTATCGTTTATGAGACAAATCCAATTAATTGCATCTACGAATTCAAGGATAATACGACGGAGGAGGATTGAATCCAGTTGGCAAATGGAGGGTGTATGGATCACAGCAGCTTTGTTGACGGAAATCAGTGGGGCCCACGACTCTGCCACATTTGCGGTCGATTCTGAACCAATTTTCTCCAACAGAACTGTTGAAACTGTCAACACTCCTGCTGCGTTTCTTCGAATGACCTTTCTTCCTCACTTCCAAATCACTGTCGCTGTCTGATGACGAAGAATCGTTTGCTTTCCTGCTCTTTCTCTTGTACTTTTGCTTTTGGTTTTTCTTTTCCATCTTCGATCTCTCTAAAACTCTAATCCTGTTTTCCATTTCTTCCAAGTCTTGCTGAGCTTTTCTTAGTTGCTTGAGTTGTTTATTTTTGCGTTCTTTGATCTTGCTACTCTCCATTTCTATTTCATTCTCTGCCTCGTCTTTCATCCGTCTCAATCTTTCTTGTTTCTCCCTCTTCAGGGATTTTATATCGAAATCAATCTCACTGTCACTGACGCGCCTCGTTCTCTTTCTTAAGTTGCTGAAGACGGCCATGATACCTCCGCTACTAAAAGGAGTTGAAAATTTCGATGCCTGAGGTTGTCTCAATTTGGCCTCTAGCTTCATCTGCTTTTCCATTTCTTTTCTCTTCTTTTTAGCTTCCATTTCTTCGAATTTCTTTTCAACTCTCTCCTCCTTTGTGATTTGTCTTATGCGGTACATGGCCTTGTCAATTTCAACTTGGGCTTTCCGTCTTAAACATGCCGCGGCAAGAACGAACCCGCATCCTAAAATGGCCATTGCAAAGCTTGACCATCCGAGGTAGAACGAGAATCCAAAATAGACAGAAGTATTACTGTACACTCCCTGCATATATCAACACATTAATATTGATAAAATAGACGGAAAGCAGAAATACCATTGTAGAACTAGGACTTACAGAAAACATGTCTTTCTTCATGGTGGCGTAAAATGGGGGACATCTTACATTTTCCTCCTCCATGTAGGTATAAGCATGGAAAAGCACCATTCCAATGAGAAGAAGGATTGCTTGAAATTTAAAAAAATGTTATTTTATATAATTTATTCAAACTATTTTAATGCTTTATTTCCTGATTAATAAAAAGCATAAGAACTCTTAGCAATAATAATAATAATAATAATAATAATAATAATAATAATAATAATAATAATAATAATAATAATAATAATAATAATAATAATAACAATAATAATAATAATTTGTGAAATGTAAGCGATCCCTTCCTGATCTTCAGTTTGTTGCAAAGATAATAAATAAAAATAGAGATATTAAGTAAGATAAAAAATAAAAAATTAATTAACAGATAATTAAGAGTAGATCATTCTTAATTAATCAAATAATATGGCTAACAAGACAGAATGGATTTCAACCTGCAAAGAGCAGAAGGACGCCAGCACACATGGACCCACCAACTCTGAATTCAGAGCAGGAAACCAAGGTAAACATGAAACCCACAGCGAGGCAAATAATGCCTGCTGCGAATGCCAGCCATTGGGTTCTCATGATATCTTGAGTTAATAATCAAATTTAATCAAGTTATATTAATTTCATTAGAAATTTTAAAATATTAAACTTTAATCCTATTAAACATCGGGCAGCAAAGTACAGAAATGCTTTAATGGCTCACTTGTGTTTGCATCGACCATGGACTGTCCACTTTTCTGATCGTTTGCACAGTTGGCTTCGGCCGTGATTGGTGTCGTTTGGAGATTGTACTTCTGTTCCCAGACACAATTCCAGCCGTTCACCCAGGATGAAGTCATTGAATTTGGATAAGCCTTTGGAAGTACTGGAAAGGCATAGGCGTAAAGTAAAGATCACAGGTTAGCCAATATTTGTAATGTCATACTGAATTTTGACTAAACTATAGTGGATGATGAATAGATTGAAATATTTAACAAGGGCTAGTCTTAAAAGTTATCTCTTTAAATATAATTCATAATTATTTTGTAAAAAGTAATAGGTCCTAAAATGTTATTATTTTGTAGAATATGTTTATGTAAATATATCTTGGATTCACTGATTTGTTTCGATTTACTTAGTGAAATAAATCAATGATTTCACTTAATAATAAAAATAATTCATTAAATTAATTTTGAATTAATGAAAATAAATAGAAAATAAATCTTACTGCTTCCGTCTGAATAGCACGTGACGAAAAGACCTCTGACCCTTGAGGTAAAGAATTGGCAAGTAGCTTCCTTGGTATTGGAGGTACAGATGTAGAGATTAGGATGAATTTCAAGGTAGGTTTTGACCTTCAGCTCGTTGACATCGTAAACTCTCCACTCCGGAGTTCCAAAGGCAACAGTGGCACATGCCAGAGCCAGAAAAGTAAATATGGCTCCCAAGGCCAGTAGACATGTCTGTCCATTCTTGATAAAATCCACTTCCTCGGCTGCTATGTTTTTCTGTTCTTCTTTCTCTTGGTACCTATCTTTGAATTTCTGTGTCTTTAGCTCCAAGGCCGCTCTGTCTTCTGCTATTGCGTTTGTTGTCGCCGATGTTGTTGTCGTCGTAACTGCAGGTAACCCAGCGCTCGCAGCTCCATTTAGGTTGGACGATTGAAGAGCAATTTGGCCCTGAGGAGAGGCAGCAAAGGGACTGAAGTTTACGACGGGATAAGGAGCCAGCAATATTCCATCATCCATTTCAAATGTTGCTTTACACTATCGAGATGAGAGCTGGTAAACTAATATCCTATCATTTGAAATCTAAGTCAAATAATTTGAACAAAAAAACTTTCGAAAATTACGAAATTATCACTGCCGACAAAAGAAGCCAACAAGTTATGTCAACAAGAACAGAGAATTTCAGAAGCTTTCAGCCCTTTCGAGCTACAGAAGGCGTCAACCATTGAAGGCTTTCGTCTTGGCCTCTGTAAAATGTAGCTTGTGGCTCCGATCGGCATGATTGCACATCACAGTCGTGATTAAAGAATATTCGCTTGACTGAATTCATTTCAGACGTGGACAGAGTACTCGTGCTGTACTTATTGGCTACTAGTACTTCATAAGAGATCATTCGCCTCAAGAGGCTAATCCCGCCTATGAAAGTGGAATAGAATTAACTTTTGATCTTTAATTGCAAATTCATTTAAGTATTATTTGAATGAATCAGATCTTACGACTTATGTTTTATACCATAACAAATAAATTCATGACATTTTCATGAGTTTCACATTTATTAATTAACTCACGGGAGGTAAGACATAAACTCCAAAAAATCATTTCAAAGATTATTTATTTATTTATTTCAAAAGCCACCAACGCTATTTGGGTTATCGAGTCATGTGATCGGAATGAAACTAGAAAAAAATGTTAGAAGCAATTGTTAGAATTGTAAAAGCTTGGCAGCACCAAACATTGTTTAGGAAACGTGTATCTGAAGAGAAAGTGGTGGAGTTGAAAATAACGGACTGCAAAAAGTACCGTGAAATTTAAGAAACTTATTCTTAATCTAACTGCATTTTTAAACTCTGAATTCACAACGTAAACTGAAATTACGGTGATGGTGGTGGTAGGCTGGTCTTGACAATTGGTCTGATTAAGCATTATTATAAACGATACATTTATTTACAGTAATTTCCTTCATTAAGTTCCATCCATTCAGGCATCTTTTTCCATCTACTCCTTCCGGCGAATCACACAACATTCCATAGATACATATAATAAAATAATATCTTAAATAATCATCGGGTTGGCCAATGTCTTCTGTTAATAAATTATTTCTTATTATTACAGCAATAAAATTATAAATTACGTTGCAAGCGCTTTCGATTACGATCGAAAACCAAACTATTCTCTCCGGTTTACATTTTTCGTCGGGTAGAAGAAGAGTTATTTTTACAAAGGTTTGCAAAAAGGATGTTTTTCACAGGCATTCGTCAGAGAATTTTGTTTTGTCAGGTTGCTATCTGCCAGTCATTTAACTTAAGCTGCTACTACCGAATAGTTGTCATTGATTTGACTAAATCTAAATCCTGATTTGCCATCATTGTTTAATGCTTAGAATCATTTTCTTGATCTGAAAAGTCTTTCTTCCTGGAACTGCTTTGCTTGTAGGCCAAGGTTGGTGTCGTTGATGATGATCGTGTTAACAGCGAAAAATCACTCAACCGTGTCTCATCACACACAGTGACGTAGAAGGGACGAAAAAGGGGTTTATAGAGTATCAACGATGGATTTACTGGGTTTTATAATGAACCCATTGATGAAATCTGGAATGCACACTTTATTTTAAGTAACACAATACAAACGGTGTTATTTTGGCCAACACCTGCTGTTTACAGATGTTAATTGGATTGAAGAAGGTGCATGTGACCCACTGGTGAAACGAACTAATTGAACACTTTCACACAAACTCTTCTTAGGAATGAAAATTTAGACGTTCAGCACGTCCTCCATCAAAAGTGCTTAGGTTTTGGAAACTTTTGCGCAAACTGCTATGAAACGGTTTATTAAAATCACCGCAACACGATACAGCACGAACGGACAAAAGCGAAATTACAACCAGAGTTACGCAAACCAAAGATACATATAATCCTTCAACACAAACTGGTGTCGACGGAGAACTGTGCATTTTTAATTGAGATTGTAAGATGCTGCTAGATTCCAACAGAGCTATACTGGAACGGGCATCCGTTGGCCATGCCGCAAATTTGAGCGTTTTGTCCTGGGCGCCAAATATCTCGCTACGCCGCAATCAATTGTTCAGCTTCATCCATCTTTCAAAAGGTGGTACATCAATGAGATTTATTATGGACTTCTGGTAAACATAGGACGTTGTTTTTTTTTGTTTTAATTTACAAAAAAAAATGTTAAAATGTATCTTATCTATATAATTATTTAAGTAATTAAAAGGGATCTCTTCAGCAGAAGTTCTTAACATTAGACTCTAAGATTTGGACTGGTTAAGAACCTATGTGCTATCATACATAGCAACATAAACGTTATCAACATTAAATTGAATCATGACGAATCGAAACTCAAGAAGTACAGACACGGAAGGTTAACTCAATAAAACTTGTAAAATATTTTCTGACATATGAATGTAATATTAAATTATGAATATTACATTATCTTACGATTCTTCAACCGTTTCATAAACTAACATTCTGAAAGCTCGATGTCATTAAGGTTTTAAATTAACATGATTTATTTTAAAAAACAAAAACAAACTTATTTCACTTATTTACGAAAAGTCACAAAGGATGCAAATAATTGTTCGAACTAATTTAATTTATTTAATTTAATTTAATTTTTTGAGTTGCGTTCGACCTTGCAATTGGTCACCTTTTTATGGGGGTTCACTTTTAAGCAAACCTTGTGAAAGTGACGAAATTTCCAGGATTTCAAACAAATAAACACAACCCATTTAAGAAGAATTGGAGGAAATATGGTAAAATCATTTTAAAAAAATAAAATAAAATAAAACTTATTTTTCTCATGGCTTTCATCATTCAAGAGAAATAATGTTTAAAACTAATATTATGATTTTAATTGTTTAAAAGAGTTTGAAGGAGAGTTGGGGGGTATTTGGCGGTGAGGGTGTTCCAGGTGCGGTGTCGTCTGCCTCGTTCGGCGTTCTTATGGCGAACCAATGGAGCGTGGCTCGATTTCGCTCCGAATATTCATAGAAATGATGTCTAAAATGAATATCATGAATTAAAATTGTTTTAAATTGAAAGACGCGTCGAGAAGGCAACACATGGAAGAACATTCCACCGGCAGAGGAACTGACGGACATGCATCCAATAACCAGGAGCAAGTTCTTGGCTGTTGGTTCAAGCAATCATTCAATCGAAACATGAGTTTCTTATGAGTTTGATTGATTCAATCACTTACTATAACGGATATTACTGCTTAATTGTTAATGTGTGTAACAACCGATGATTTTATCAGTTGTTTCCTGTAAATGTCATTAAGTATTTATGTTTTTTAACGAATTAAAGCTTCTAAAATCATGTAATAAATAAATATTTACCTATTAATTTAACAATTTAGCAAATAACGATTTACCAAAATCGATTTTAAGTTTCAATTCCACCTTAAGACTTCGAAATGATTGTGAGGCACACTTTTCCAGTACATGGAGCCACCTCGGAACAGCAAGCGGTTGATCCATCGCATCGTCGTCAGGATGAGGAAAGAAAGGATTCAGCGAGCACAGTATTACTAACTAGTCTCTAACTCTTATCTTGCTGATAGTGATGACGAGGGGAATAGGGATGGATATGATAGTAGTGACGGCTATGATATGGTTAACCATGATGATGACGATGACGATGATGACGATGATGATGATAATAATGATGGAAGGCTGTGGTGATGATAATGGTAGATGTCGATGAGAGACGTTTGAGTTGTTAGTTTTAACAATTGTATTAAAACCTTAAAACTATGTCGGAACCGTAAAGTACTTTGAAGTAATTCATCGAAGTAACAAGACTAAATACAGCGCTGATAAGTTATTCTGACGATCAATAAACAAATAAAGAGATTGTGTAGAGACATGTAGAAGAAAATAATTATATCAATCATCTGAAATCTCATTAATAAGGAGAGAGCAGAGCAGTCTGTTGAAAGAACATGAACGAGAAAAAGTCAACATCGTCATTGGTCGACTCAAGTAAACAATTTTTTTTCTGATAATTTGTTTATTTATTTACTAATTAATTAATTAAATAATTAATAATTACTCAAGAAATACAAATAATAAACGTAAAAGCTTTACAAATCAGAGCAGCTGAAGCCCGGCAGAGAATTCACGTCGTTCTGATGAACTTGAACAACAAAATTGTTGGTTTAAAATCTTATCTGTTTACTTAACATTGTCTTGCGAATGTATATTTACACAAATTTATATTTATTATGATTAAAATATTTCAAAATTAAATCTTCCCCAAACGATGTCCAACTCCATAACCGGGGACCACCCTTCTCCTCCTCCTCTCATAATTTCTTATTAAATTTATGACATAATTTATAATTTAAGATAGCAAATTAAATTAGTAAATACCCATCTACGGTTCTCAAATCTGTAATTGTAAATTTAAAAACTATTAATGTTTTTTTAATTACTTTATCGGAGTTCTGAGTACAGTGGTCGTCATATCTTTAAGCGTGAGATGATTTTTCGCGATAACGTTTGACAAAATTATTTTACAAAACCCAAATTTGAATATGTTATTTAATATAAACATTATAGTTAAAATTTAAAATTTATTCTAAAATTTATTCTGATAATAACTTCCGGAGATATGTTCTAAAGCCCATTTTTTGTTATATATGTGTTCGTCATATCTTTAAGCTGCCTGAAATGAAAAGACGATAATAAGTGTTCTAATGATTTTATTAATTCCAAAATAGTGTCTATATGATGTGCATTGTTTATTCTTTTCTATTATTTCAATGCATCTCGATTTTATTGAAGCCACTATTTCTTCCAGGCTTTTCTTTAGCAGGCTTTTTCCAGGATTCAATTATCGCCTCTTTTAACTACATAATTGTTGAATATTGTAAAAGCAAGCGATCGATTTTAATAACACGTTGTGAATTACAGGACAAGAAACTCGATCAATTGGTCTACGTTCAGCCCACAGGTGTGAATGCCGTCAGAACTGAGTACTTGGTCCGCAACAGACCCTTGGATTATCTCCCCGGAGGAAGGTTGAATCCGGTCAAAGACCAAAAAGAATTTTATCTCACCCTCTCTGAGGTTCAAGACATCAACTTTATCTTTAAGCATATTATTACATAATTAATTAATTAATTAATAATTTATTCTAATATTCGAGACAATAACTGTATTCTAATCAAACTTTTTTTTTCTAGAAAACAAGACTTGCGAGGATAATGGACGAGAAAATTTTGTGAAATCGGATTTTTCTTTCCAGAATTTGTTTGACTCAATTCTAAATTTTTACTTGCGATATTTTTGCTTATTTGACCATGAAAATTCATGAGTTTGCATAAACATGTAATTTCAAATAAATAGCTTTGCTTAACTTAACCTAATTGGGTTTGAGTGATGCATAATTTGTGTACGAGATGAATGTTCAATAACCCATTTAGAAATTATAATTTTCAACCACTTTTATTAATTTATTACGTTAATAGAATATATTTATTGCATAGTAATAATAAATTTATTATATTATTAAAATTAAGGGTTGAAAGGCTTATCAAACGCTGGGTGTAAAGCTTAATGGCTTTAAATGCCGACTTAACCAGGATTTTAAGATTTATCGAAATTTGGGTGGGGAACTTGTGTGTGGAGGTCATTTTACGTTTATGGCATGAAGTATGCACACTTTTATTTCCAACTCGCAAAACAATTTTAAACACAGAACATGCACGGTGTACATTTATTTATCTAATATTTTACGTGCTCGATGTAATCCCGAAGGGAATGCGTAATGTGTAACGGTACAGATTTGCGTAGAACATATGGCACCCGACAACAGATTCACAGTAAATAGTGAATAAATGTTCATTCACGTGATATTAAAAAAAAAATTATCGGCAATACTTCAGCGATTGTCCACATTAAAAACCAAACTGAAAAATGTAGTGAACAACTAAGATCTGTTATGTAGCTTGTGCTCCTATGTTAAGTGAATTGACGCCATATGTATTTGATTATGACAATATCTTCGACAGCTTCTAATCAATAATCTCAAAACAAAGTTATTTTTTTTATTATTAAAAATTTCCAACATGTTAAGAATGTATGGCTTTAAACGATATTTTTAGGTAATGTTTGTTCTACACTTCTATTTGTTGTAAATTTAATAACCAATCACAATCAAGTTGCAAGATAACTCCTCCCAGTTGCTGTTCTAAGTCTAAGTCTAGCCGTGGCTGGTTTGGTCAATGCATCCGACTTGCTCCTGCGCGTGAGCCGTGAACATATTTTTTTGAAATAATGGAGAATTACGAGAGCATTTCTTCTCTGAACGAACAGAGTTCAAGCATGAAGGTATTCTCTTTGTTCGTGGTTCTGAGCCAAGTGTTCGGGGTGCTGTGCGTCGTTATGGTAGCAGTTTGGATGGGAGTCTATCACGGTGGATTCGAATGGGCACAGGGAAAATATTTCAATTTCCATCCCCTGTTCATGGTTCTCGGACTTGTATTTTTCTACGCTGAAGCGATCTTGACCTACAGAGTGTTTCGGAAGAGTAAGAAGATTATATTGAAAATAGTACATGCATCTTTACATGCTTTGGCTCTTATATTTGCGGCTGTTGGACTGAAAGCTGTTTTTGATTCTCATAACTTAAGAGATCCACCAGCACAAAATCTATACACCTTGCATAGCTGGCTTGGATTGATTACAGTTGTTCTGTTTGGCATTCAGTGGTTGTTTGGATTTTCCTTGTTTGTGTTGCCCTTTTGCAGTGCTGCTCACAGAAAAATGTTCATGCCTCTGCACGTATTCTTCGGAGTTACCGTATTCGTTTTGTCTCTGACTTCGGCATTGTTGGGAACCACGGAAAACGCTTTGGGAGCTCTTGGCGATAAGTACGAGAAGTACGTGCCCGAAGCACTTTTGGTGAACTTCTTTGGTTTGATTCTTGTCGCTTTTGGCATATGCGTGATCTATTTGGTTGTTAATCCTAACTATAAGAGATCAAACAAAGCTGAGGATGAAATGGTACAGTTGACAGATTAATTAATTCAATGATTCTTGAAAAAATAAGCTGTTATGGTGATCTTGTTACGTGGTGTTCATATAATCCAGTTGACTCTCAGTTTATTTAAACTATTGGAGGCAGATCCTCCAGTTCATCGGTCGTGTTTTTCTTTTGTTTTTTATTTGATTTTTTAATTGAGCGAGATTATAAAATTTCTTTTGAATCATTTTTCATTTGGGTATATTGTTAAATTTCATTCCATGCTGAACAGTGTATTGAAATTGTAAATTCAGTGTTTTGTTAATGCATCTTTAAGATGGTTCTTTTTCCTTTTGATTATATGCTTTCATTACTTTTTTAATTTTTGTTTCATGGCTTCAAATCTCTAAATATTTTTTTATTAGAGTTACAATTAGTATTGCAGCTAAATAAGGACATAATAAGGAGGAATCTTATGCTATTATTTCTTCTCTCAGTAATTTTGTATCAAAGGTATTCTAATTGTGTCTCCTTGCTTCTGCTTTAATGTCATAAAATGTGATAAAGTAATCATATTACTCAATAATGTTGTCAATTAATCTGCTATTTAATAGTTGTTGTCTTGCCTGACTTCATTTATTTAATATAACTGTTTTTGGAATCTTGGTAAAATATTTCATCTTGGTGGATGTTTTGAATAATTTTATTCTACGTCATGATGATGTTCTTATACCACCTTTTGGAGTGCCCAAATGTTGTGTTTGATGGTGTAACGAAATTGTGCAAAGCCTAGCCAGTAATGCCCTGCTTGAAATCATACCTAAGTTTCCATCTTGCGTTCTTGCAACATTTTAAATTAATTTTCAAGAAATGTATTCAAACTGAATTTTAAAAAAAAGAGCGGCCTTTTTTTTTTATTTCCAATGGCAACTTTTCATTATGATTTAACTTAAAAAAAACTTGTGCTGTTGTCATTAAATTGATCTGTGTTGTGTAATTGTACAATTTATGATAACTACCTTCTATTAACCTTCAATGAAACTACAAATGTTAGTCACAACTGAGCTAAGGTCTTTTGTACAGACTGTTTTGATGTTGAAATGACAGAAAATCAATCCTGAGTCATATTTTAGGGCAACGGTTTGAATTCAAGGAGTTTACATTTCAATACCATAATAACATTTATTTGTTTTATTCCTAGAACTAGCCAAATGGCACTGTGAAAGGGCTTTTAATATGACCAAAAATAGTTTATAAAAAAATTAAGTGAGGAAGATCAAGACAACAAAAGGGATTGTGATTGAAGGTGCCAAGAGGATTGCCAACTTAATAAAATTTCCTGAGATTTGTTTAATTTCTTTGACATCATTAAGCTAGCTCCACTATCGTTATCCCCTATGGAGAATTATCTTTAAATTTTCTCTGAGGAGCTGGACAATTATGGAATATGAGTTACGTATAAATGTTTAATTATACATTATGTGGCAAACGGACATTATCCCAGCTGCCTGTTACCTGATATTGGTAACAAACATCTTCAGGTATGAAATGTTTTCTTCCTGATATATTGAAAGTCTACAACAATGTCGACGTACGAGCGGATGTCATGGGAACATTAATCAACATCGCAAAACCTAGTTCGCCGTTACGTTATCCACTCTCTCTCCAAATTTTCTTATCTTATTTGTCCTTTAATTGCTGTGCATTGCTTTTTGGTCCCGCATCGTTTGATTCACAAATCGTATTTTAGTTCTCATGAGGGAAAGTGAAGGATATAGTTGAGAGCTCAAATTCTTACCCGATTGCAGAATGATATAGATTATAAATGACAAGTAACTGACCACCTGTTCAATTACTTTTCTCCCTATAACCTTTCGCTCAGTTCAGTCATGACGATATCTTTGGTTGTCTGACACTGTCAAGGACCCTATAGGTCTATAGGCATCACTTTTATGACAAATAACAGTAACAAATAGGTGGTCATCAGCATTTGATGAGTTTCAGAAATCTCCTTTATCATAGCAAATGTGGTCTTCATGTACTGGAATATGCTATATTCTATATATTATATATACATATATAATAGATTAGATCTATTATAATTTAATTTTATATATATATTGAATTTTAAAAAAGTGATCTAGACAGCATGTTTACAAAAAAAATTGCATCTAAAAATCCATTTTGAATGTTACTTATCTCATAGTCCATAGGTGGAAGAAGTATTTAGTATTGGTCGTAGCATGGTGGTCATGTATTTTTGTTTTATATAAATTTAACGAAATTTAAAATTTGTGGTTTATTCATGTGTTGTCATCCAAAAGATTTAATAAGTTTGCCAAATTTCTGTTCATTTTGACTCTAGGGCTAAGCGAAAAATAAGTGAAAATTTGAAAGTCTACAAACTAAGTGACAGGCTTCTGGTGTAAAAATACCAAACTATCGTTTTGAACGTTCAATGAACTCTGTTCAAAAACTTGCCAACGTCACATCTTAGTAAATTTTACTCAGCATATTTTCTCGGGAACAATAACATTTGAGCGATTTAAATGATCACATTTTCCATCTTGGCTTTCTTTAGTTAGTCCCCCCACCCATCGAAACTTCTAAAAAAAATTTGTTTATGGAGGGTATGTTCTGTTCGTATTGTGATTGCTCCAATTGTGTCAAATTAGATGCTCTACGCGTTATTTTGCCATGATTCATACAATATCAATTACTAAAAAAAATAATTTACTTTGAAAACTTTTTGTAAACCATTTTAGAATATTTTAATTAGTAAATCAATATGAAAACAATCAGTAATATAATAATATGAGATGCTCAATATGAAAAATAAAATATTAACAACTAAAATTATAATTTTGATAGTAGTACAAATCACTTAATTATTGTTGCGCTAAAGTTATTAGGTCTTGGGCGTTAACGTTTCTTTGCGTGTTGCCGTAAAGGATAATCGGGGGTCACCGTCTATCTGGGAGTTTGTGCTTGCTGTCTGTAATTTTTATCATGAACATAATGCAATCAGGTACGAAAGCCGTCTTTGCTCTGTCGCGATGCTTCCGTTGTTCAGCAAGGTTAGTAATCTCGTGACCATGCGAACGATTTTTGGTCAGACAAGTGTTTAAGAATAAGGGATAGCTTGATGTAGTGCTTAATTCACTGTGCATTGTAACAAGAGATTTGATTTTTTTTTACTGGCGAGCTGTATCCCAAAGTAATAAATTGAATCTCAATTAATTTTTTATCGAGGACGATAGGTGTGTGACATTGGCGTGCAAATCTATCAATTTTCAACATTTCAAATATTTTACTGACTAATTATATTAATAATAAATTTAAACCGAATTCTAGGTTTGTTAACTTGGCCCCAAAGGTTACCCCACAATGGCAAACAAGAACATTGAGTTCCAGTGCCATTCCTGCCCCATCTTTTGAAGGAGAAGATAAAAAATATCCAGAGAAAATACATAAATTGGTTGATGATATAAGCCAACTCACATTGCTTGAGATTGCTGATTTGAATGATTTACTGAAAGTGAGTGATATGATGTGATTCATAAACATAAAGTTTCAAATGTAATGATACCTGGTTGTAATGCTTTTCAGAAAACATTAAACATTACTGATGCACCCATGATGCAGATGGCTGGTCCTGTAGCATCTGCTAATGAGGTAAAAGCACAATTTCTATGTTTTTTTTTTCATTTTATTCTTGTGCCTTTAACAGTTCAACCTTTCTGTTAATCAGAAAACATAAGCCCTTCAGTTTGGATTTTGAAAATAAAATAATAACAGAAGTTTAGGGATAAAAAATAATAATTGAGGTGATTTTTAAAGGCTGAAGCAGAAGAGGAAGAGGCGCCAAAAGCCAAGAGCACATTTTCTGTCAGGATTGTGAGTTATGAAAAGGACAAAAAGACCACTCTCATCAAAGAAATTAGAAACTACATGGAGGGAATGAACCTTGCACAAGTACTATTTTAATTTTTTTTTTAAATCCTGATTAATCGTTATAATAAGTTATTATTTTGCAGGCCAGAGCTTTTATTGAAGCAGTCCCGAGCGTTGTGAGGACAGAAGCATCAAAAGAGGAAGCCGAAAGCCTCAAGGCAGCTTTATCTGCAATTGGAGCCACCATCGAGGTCGAGTAATGAGAATGATCTTTGCATTTTCCAAAAATGTCTTTGAGATGTTGGACAGATTTGATCATTTCTTCACAAAGGAATGCTTTATAATATTAAATTATGAATCCTGGATTTTCAGTGTATGGTGTGAAATTTTTGGAAAGCGATTTTGTTAGTGTTGGATTGTGGTTTCAGGTAGCTGCATGCCTGAAACTGGGATGGTATTTATTTATTTCAGATAAATATTTATAATGCACATTTATCCAAAAGGGTGTCATGGCACTCTAGCAGTTATGAGCATGCACCCAATCAAAGTTAAAATGACGAAAGTGAGGGTTAAAATAATAGACAAAATCAAGACAGCTCGAAAGGGCGGGTTTATGATCTGCATTTAGAAAGTGGAAACCGGCATGTCTGGTTGACCGGCTCCCGCATGTTTGACCATTTGGCACATACAAGTTTTAAAAATTGGTGTGACTTGTGTTGTCTAGCTGAGATTTGGCATGTTGTTAGAATTGCCAGACAAGAGATCTATGGGCATCCTGGTTTCTTTTCTGAAAGATTGTGGTACACGTTTAGTTAAACTCTTGTGGACACCACACAGTTTGGAAGTAGCAGATAGTGTGTTAACAATTCCCTTTTGAGTGACAAAATTCCTACATATCTGATAACTCATCTAATATCAAAACCATGATATTTTCTCCTTATTACCAACAAAGTCTCTAAATGATTGCGTTCTGGGGGTGAGAGACGTTGGCCTTCCTAGGCTGTTTTGGATCCCAAAAATCAAGCACCGGTATGCTCATTCACACCAAAGCACCCAGATCAGAGCTTCCAACAGGAAGAGAATATTGCAGATATCAGTGGAACAGCTAGGGTTTTGAAATTGGCTAATTGGTGATCCTTCACATCAAGCTAATTTCTCAAAATGCATGAGGGTTAGGGTGATATTAGCCCTGGTGCCTGTAGATCTGACATTGTGGATTTGCATTGCGGCCGCGTTTGTTGCAAATTGGAATAACATTTTTTGCCAAATATCAATCCAAGTCAGATTATATTACAAAGTTAATCATGATGAAAAACCAAGAACAAACAAAATCTCTTTATTATGACTTTCATATGATATGTGACACAGGGTTTAAGAACTGACTAAATATTGGGAAAGCCCTTCAATGAATGACCTAGAAATCAGCTGGCACTTGGCTTAATGCAGAGCTTAATCACATCAACTTAAGTCTCCATGTTGTGCAAACAAAACAGAAACAAGAAAACACAGCTAGCTATTGACAACAAAAAGGAACACCAAAATGAGATGCAAAATTGTAGAATCGACAAATAAATGAGTTGTACTTTTAAAGTATCGAAATAAATTGCAACAGTCAATACAGTGCAGTTGATTGAGCGAATAGATCGAGAATTCTGCCGGTCGTTCTTCAGTGTAGCTCGTCGTTCGCTGAAGGCTTTGCAATCTCTTTCTGAAATTTGAATTTACGGAATTAGCATAAATTCATCTTTTTTAAACCATAAAGTGATGATACCAAGTCAAATGCCATTAAATTTCTGATACTTTCAGAATGCGATTGTGTCTCATCAATCTCTTGGCTGTCCGTTTTAACCTGTGGAATTACAAGAATTTTTGGTTGTTGATAATTATATTAATTGACGTGTTGGTTAATTTTTAAAAAAAAGTTATATAAAAACCTCATATTCGGAACAAAACAGTTTGTGAAGGGTTGCCAGCTGGTCTCTCAAGAATGTCACCTCATTCTGTAGTTGTCTAAATGTATGAGAACTAATTTTTATGAATTCCTCCTGACAATTTAGATCAATATCATGTTTCTTCTCCTCATCTGGGAATCCCGAATCACTGCCTGATCTGTCATAGCAAAATTGTGTTTATTTAACAGGAGATTATGATAATTGCTGCAATGAACTACTTCATTATGTGCTACAGTGATGCATATTGATGTCTTTAAATACATATGTGATTGTAAAATCAGACATTATGTTCTTACTTAGAAATTAAAGGCTCAAAAAATAACTCTCGAGCTCTCTTGATGGAATCAGAAGAACTGGTAGCATGAGATGCTTTGCTGAGGGATTCGCTAGAAGCTTCAATAAGAGCAGGTACTTCAGAAGGCAAGCAGTCTTCTGGAACAACCTCTACCACTGCAACTGCATTAATGGAATCACCTGATTCTGACCCCAAGTGTTCATTAATTTTTGTTGGGTCTTCAGTTGACATGCTATTATCCACCACTTTACCATTTCTATTTTGATCAGAAATTACTTTCTTTCTGTGAAATAGCTTATACAAAAAGCTTCTTTTGAACTTTGAAGGCTTGGATTGTGCTGTTTTACTTGAGGATTCCATTATAGATGTTGTTTGGCAATAATACTGATAGTATACCTCAAGTCCGCTAAAAGTGGAGAAAACAAAGTCATTCCAAGCTTTTATGCCAATATATATATATAAATACAAAGACACTTGATTTAATTTTAAATTTATTTTGAAGTGCAACACCGCAGAAGTTTAACAATCAATCTAAAAACCCAATTTGTAAATATAGAAACCTTAAAAGACTTAAGAAAGCGAGTATCCCAAACCAACGGCCAAATTAGAGACGATGTAATTAAGGCAACAGCATAACAGTTGACCAACAAACCCTGTTATGAAAATACACCAAAAAGCGAATAGAGTTATATTTATAGATAAGTTAAAAATTAAATTTTAAAACAAAAATGAAATTTAATAAATAAACGATTGTTAATTTCTAAATGCAAATTCTTTAAGTTATTAAGATTGTTTGCTTTAGAATTTCAATCATTACTGGATTACATCAATGTCTTGAGGACGTTCTCGCGGGAGTCTTAACTAAGGATAAAAAATTTATATCAATAGAGCAACAAAATTCAACCACTAAATGCTGGAATTCTGGATGTTTAGATCTGGTTTACAATTTAGCTCCAGTGAAAACCTTGGAAAGAATCCCTTATGTGGGACATTGTCTTTTACGCACGATCCATTAGACGTTAATAGCACATAGGTAGCAGGTTAAAGCTAATTTTCTTCCTGTACCTTTCTTTAGGTCAAGTTGCAGACAGAGCTGGCTAAGGCGGAAATAGGTGTGATAAATTCGTGGTTTTATCGGCGCTGCATGCGTTTTGTTGACTAGGTTAGGTCTTGTCAAAAAGCTTTTTAATTTTTTTTGGCACATCAGCTATATACGACACTCGTTTTTTGCCAGTAAGCCAAATGCTATCAGTTGAAAATGCTACATGTGACAAAAGATACATTTTATTACTTAAGCATATTTAATCGAGTTTGACATTCCAGACGTGCATTGAATGATCATAAAAGGAACATGAAGATAGCAATCTCGAGGGACTGGAATGTAAATATTGAGAGGAGACATCATCAGAGTCCAGACTGCACCAATCAACACCATAAGCCAGAGAGTGATGTCCATTGTATGAAGCCACTATGGGAAGTGCTGAATCTGCAAATTGTTTGAAAATATATTATGAAATGAATTTATTGGGCCATAGAATTTTTGCGGATTACTAAAAACTTCAGCAGCACAAGGAACTGACCTGTTGAAACATTGTGACAATCAAGAACATGGAATCCATTGTGCATGCAGGCTGCGGCAAGGTATTGACCCTTTAATGGTTCCCACTTGAGCCTCCAAACTCCCCCACCAACATGAGTGTCACTCAAAGGTGTCTTCAATGTTCTTAAATCCCATATCAAGATGTGCTCATCATAACTAAAAGAACATTCGTTTGAAAAAAGCATCAGTTTGTTAGCAAATCAAACACATATGGGCACTTTCAAAGTCTATGCAAACTTTCAGATGATCTATAAACAAGATTCCAACCTTCCAGTCGCTAAAATGTTATCAGCTAGAAAATTCTGCTGGATACTGCAAACACCCATAGAATGCCTATAAAATTAAATGATGTACAATTTAACAGTGGATATAGAATTCAACTTCAAGACATTTCACAAACCGTTTTGACGTAACAACTGCCTGGCCAAATCCTGCTCTGTCATCCCAAACTTTCAATTTACAATCATCACCCCCTAATAAAAAGCAGTTTGTCCATCAAAATAAATGCTCATAAGTCATCAATAAATAAATATATTTTTACCAGAATATATTATGTGTGTGTTGAAATAATTAAAGGCACATATCCAGGCTTCAAAGTCATGAGCCATCCAATGATCCTCAACAACAGCCTCGCTACCAGCAAACTTAACTGTTGCCAACTCTCCATTTGAAAAACTTGTCACGATTTTTGGGGACCTTTCGGGGAAATTGAATTCTTTTGGAATTATTTTCAATAATTACTAATTAAGTTAACAGCAGCAATTCAGATTAATTCTAAATCTATCCAAATACAAAAATCAAGGAAATGAAGGAATTGTAATGACAAACTTCAAAATGGCTCGAGTTTAAAGGTTGTAAGAGGTGGACTGACCCAGTATGTATTGCATTGTCCCAATCCAGCGATAAAGCTAGAGAAGTTTGCTCAAAGTCATTGACAGAAACTTTTTGGAAACATTGGGGGCGAGCCTTCTCATCAATTTCTTGAAGATTCCAAATCGAGATACAGCCTTCTGAATCTGCTATGGCAAACACGGGCGACTCTTTCAAAAGCTGGCGACTCCACTTCACGTCTAATATGCCGACCATGTCTTCACGACAAACGTTTTCGAGCAGGACGTCATTCGTGGAGCAGTTTTCATCCAATGGCTTCAACTGAAATGTGAGCATCCTACCAACCCTTTTGGAAAGATGATTGTCATCTCCCTCACAACCTCCATTTTGCTGTGTAAGATTAAAAAGTCTGGTTATATTCTCATCGGCACTAAAACTCCCAAGAATAATACCAATTGATAAGTTCCACAGAGAAGAATGTCTTGGAATCCTTCAATTGGACACCATTCGACTGAATCGGCAGAGTAAACCACATCAAACTCAAAAAGCTTCAGAGGGTCTTGAACTTGCATCATCGCTATAGTTTCAACAATTTAAAAAAAAAGACTTGAGATGTTTTTAAAAATCATTAAAAACCAATTTAATTCATATTAACGCATCAAAAGTGCTATCGAGTTTGACAACAAACAAACAATTCATTTGGCATTATATTTTATTCAATACTTTTTGCATACAAATTTTGTCATTCCAGTTGTATTGCATCTTAGGGACTTTGACATTCAGCTACTGTTACAAAGCACTCATGCACATCTGCTTGTAATTTAAAACACTTTGAATAACTTCTGTGAGGTCAACAATAAATTTAAAGAAAAGAAGTTGTAACAGGAAAAAGCTGTCCATTAAAGAAAAAGTTTTGTCAACGAGATGAAAAATTATGTACAAGTGATGCTATCAGAAAAGATTCAGCTCCTGGCAGCTCGATCGCATTCGGTGAGACATTCCCGAACCAAAATCCTCGCGTGCATGATGCTCCTCTTGAGACGCTCGGCAGAAATTTTGCTTCCCGCGTACGTCGGTCGAATGTCCTTTCCCATGTCCTCGACGACTGCCAGCAACTGACTGTACTTGCTTTGAGAGGCAGAAAGATATGCAGAAGATTGCGGATGCGATTGCTGGGCCGAAGAAAAGGACGAATGAGGTCGGGAGGGCGGAGGAGTGCCCCTGGCTTCATTCTCCAGGAAGGATCTCGGAGTGTCGGGATTGCTGGGATTCATTGGAGTTCCTGGCCCAGAACTGCTAGACTCAACTATGACATCATCATCATGGATAGCAGAGTTCATTTTTGGTGATTGAAGTTCTGCAAAATGTGGAAATTTGTGAGCATTGCCTTAAAATGAAAAAATTCCAGCAATGGATGGTTAATGCTTGAATGGCTATCCAATTGCATACACTCAGATAAAGCATAGCAGAAAGAATGGTTCCAGCAAAAAGAGAAAGAGAAAAACATTCAGCCTATTTAGGAGAGATAGTTTAATAAATAGAAAAATCAGTGCTTAATACAAATCCTGAAGTATTAGGTAATTAGGGATAGTAAAATGTGATTGTATCGAAAAGCATGCATTATAACCTTTTGTCAACTAGTTGAGCGAACAAAAAATGAGCCGCTAAAACACTTAAGCAATTTGACAACTTTAAAAGATAACTATATAAAATAGTACAAATAAAAACATGAACATGAAAACAACCTCAAACACAACACCGGGAGACGAAAGCTTCTGTCAAAACAATTGTAAAAAATGTGAAAACATAAGTATAACCAAAGAAATGTAAAATTTTGGTTTATGCATCTGCGGTCAAAATAATTTGGGTATAGTTATTTGAATTTGTTATCTAGCTCAATTTAAGTAAATGTTTACTTCGACAATTCACACGTAAAATTCTTGTAGTGATAATATTGTTATAATTTATTAGCTTATTAGTACAAGTTAGATTAGAAGAGAGCTGTCATCAGCAATAGCGTTATCCCAGTATTAGTCAGCAAAATGGATTTACCAACTAATCGAAAGACGAGTTAATATTCGTAACGCTAATTGTTTTTAAGTTATCAAATCATTTAAAGAATAATTACATTTATTGTAGAAATTATCCCGGAAGCTAGCAAACTCTTTCTCCATGTAATCTAATAGGACAATGTGGAAAGAATGCTTTTCGAGACACTGAGATGATGAGTGTTGTGTTTGGTTAGTCAAATGTCAAAAGTCCAAACTTTTTTTTTAAAGTTAACTCAAGCTATTTGTTCTGTTAGTATAAAATTATTTTGTCTTATTTAAAAACAAATATTACAAGCTAACGTTCTTCATTTCAGGGGTAGTTAAAAAGAACCCAAAGACATCGACAGCCACCATTCAAGAGGTTAGAGATTGAACTCCGCAAATGGTTTTCGAATGCCAGAGACAGAGGAGTCGGAAGTCGAAAAAGAATGATTCCATGAATTAACTTAATTACAAATTTTAATAAACGTAAAATTTCAGAATAAACTTTTCACACGTTGTTTGGTTTGTTGGTATTCCCTTGCGAGCAATCAAGCAAATAACGACGCTTGGATTTGCCTGGTTTACCCTCGCCTTCTTTTGTTTCTCCTGCTGTCTGGAACATTTCACCCCTTCCCCCTAGCTAATAAAAAGCCTATCCTTCCTTGAAGAAAGCCCTTTTGTTCAGGGGATTGTGAGGAACAAAAGACTCACTGGAGAGTTTGGCATGACAGATATTTCTAAATATTGCAAATGACAGAAGTAATGATTATAGTGTAGGATGTAACAAACAAATATTTTATAACCAATTTTTGATCGAATTTACATTCGTTTACTTTAGCTCAGTACGAAATTTGTCCAAATGTCTGTTTGTGACGAATGAAATTTAATTACATGGATTAATTGACGTGGCCCTTATTTTTAAAAGTGGAATCTATCTCAATGTTTGGGCGTTGCCACGGCAATTGATTGCGTCACTCCATGCTAATGGGAACCAAAGGTGAAAAGTCTTCTGCGGAATAAAATATTCACTTGGAATTATGATAAGACGGTTGACGTCAGAATAACATATCAGTAACCATCCCAAAAACCATGGAACCTTTAAAATTAGTTTAAAATCATTTAAGAACACTGAATTCATATCTGCCCTTATCATCCTGATTATAAAGCGAATAAATAAATTAGTTTAAACTTATTAACTAACAACATATTCGCTAATCAAACCAAACTTAATAATACATCAAACAACCAGAATTAATTGCCAAATTGGTTGTTTTTAGTGTCAGAAAAACTCTCAAATTAAGGACTTATCAATAATTTATCTAAGATCCTTCTTAGCCGATCAACCAAAACACATTAAAGAATTAAAGAAGTAAAGAATATCATGCGTGCCTCCCGCGAATTCTGATTCGTACGTCGGTCGAATGTCCTTTCCCATGTCCTCGACGACTGCCAGCAACTGACTGTACTTGCTTTGAGAGGCAGAAAGATATGCAGAAGATTGCGGATGCGATTGCTGGGCCGAAGAAAAGGACGAATGAGGTCGGGAGGGCGGAGGAGTGCCCCTGGCTTCGTTCTCGAGGAAGGATCTCGGAGTGTCGGGATTGCTGGGATTCATTGGAGTTCCTGGCCCAGAACTGCTAGACTCAACTATGACATCATCATCATGGATAGCAGAGTTCATTTTTGGTGATTGAAGTTCTGCAAAATGTGGAAATTTGTGAGCATTGCCTTAAAATGAAAAAATTCCAGCAATGGATGGTTAATGCTTGAATGGCTATCCAATTGCATACACTCAGATAAAGCATAGCAGAAAGAATGGTTCCAGCAAAAAGAGAAAGAGAAAAACATTCAGCCTATTTAGGAGAGATAGTTTAATAAATAGAAAAATCAGTGCTTAATACAAATCCTGAAGTATTAGGTAATTAGGGATAGTAAAATGTGATTGTATCGAAAAGCATGCATTATAACCTTTTGTCAACTAGTTGAGCGAACAAAAAATGAGCCGCTAAAACACTTAAGCAATTTGACAACTTTAAAAGATAACTATATAAAATAGTACAAATAAAAACATGAACATGAAAACAACCTCAAACACAACACCGGGAGACGAAAGCTTCTGTCAAAACAATTGTAAAAAATGTGAAAACATAAGTATAACCAAAGAAATGTAAAATTTTGGTTTATGCATCTGCGGTCAAAATAATTTGGGTATAGTTATTTGAATTTGTTATCTAGCTCAATTTAAGTAAATGTTTACTTCGACAATTCACACGTAAAATTCTTGTAGTGATAATATTGTTATAATTTATTAGCTTATTAGAACAAGTTAGATTAGAAGAGAGCTGTCATCAGCAATAGCGTTATCCCAGTATTAGTCAGCAAAATGGATTTACCAACTAATCGAAAGACGAGTTAATATTCGTAACGCTAATTGTTTTTAAGTTATCAAATCATTTAAAGAATAATTACATTTATTGTAGAAATTATCCCGGAAGCTAGCAAACTCTTTCTCCATGTAATCTAATAGGACAATGTGGAAAGAATGCTTTTCGAGACACTGAGATGATGAGTGTTGTGTTTGGTTAGTCAAATGGTTCCCATTTTGGACTTTTTTTTTAAAGTTAACTCAAGCTATTTGTTCTGTTAGTATAAAATTATTTTGTCTTATTTAAAAACAAATATTACAAGCTAACGTTCTTCATTTCAGGGGTAGTTAAAAAGAACCCAAAGACATCGACAGCCACCATTCAAGAGGTTAGAGATTGAACTCCGCAAATGGTTTTCGAATGCCAGAGACAGAGGAGTCGGAAGTCGAAAAAGAATGATTCCATGAATTAACATAATTACAAATTTTAATAAACGTGCAATCAAGCAAATAACGGCGCTTGGATTTGCCTGGTTTACCCTTGCCTTCTTTTGTTTCTCCTGCTGTCTGGAACATTTCACCCCTTCCCCTAGCTAATAAAAAGCCTATCCTTCCTTGAAGAAAGCCCTTTTGTTCAGGGGATTGTGAGGAACAAAAGACTCACTGGAGAGTTTGGCATGACAGATATTTCTAAATTGCAAATGACAGAAGTAATGATTATAGTCTAGGATGTAACAAACAAATATTTTATAACCAATTTTTGACCGAATTTACATTCGTTTATTTTAGTTCAGTTCGGAATTTGTCCAAATGTCTGTTTGTGACGAATGAAATTTAATTACATGGATTAATTGATGTGGCCCTTATGTTTAAAAGTGGAATCTATCTCATTGTTTGGGCGTTGCCACGGCAATTGATTGCGTCACTCCATGTTAATGGAAACCAAAGGTGAAAAGTCTTCTGCGGAATAAAATATTCACTTGGAATTATGATAAGAAGGTTGACGTCAGAATAACATATCAGTAACCATTCCAAAAACCATGGAACACTTAAAATTAGTTTAAAATCATTTAAGAAGACTGAATTCATATCTGCCCTTATCATTCTGATTATAAAGCGAATAAATAAATTAGTTCCAACTTATTAACTAACAACATATTCGTTAATCAAACCAAACTTAATAATACATCAAACAACTAGAATTAAATGCCAAATTGGTTGTTTTTAGTGTCAGAAAAACTCTCAAATTAAGGACTTATCAATAATTTATCTAAGATCCTTCTTAGCCGATCAACCAAAACACATTAAACGTAAAAGAATATCATGCGTGCCTCCCGCGAATTCTGATGTCGTCTGCTTATTCGCTCGTGCTTTCACATATCGAACCAGGCTTTATTGTTGTGGACATTGGCATCCATTGTGTGACATCTAAGTTGCTAGACGCAATCGTGAAATCGAAAGCGAAACAAATTTCAAAGCGAAATATAAAAAAAAACACATTATAAATTCAAATAATTTTCGACTGCATCAAACCTATAAATAAATTCAATAATCACGAAAAGCCTTAAGTCAAAAGAAACGAAAGTGCACCTGGACACTATTTACCTGTAGTGGTTAGTAACCACCTGTTTATTAATCATCAAATTTCATGCTTTTAATAACAGGCTTCTCACAAACAGGTAATGTTTTGGCTGAAGAATTATTGAATGCTTAAGAACTTGATTAGTGACATAGCCCGGTTAGGAGTGTTTGGTACGGATCAATGGTTGCATAGATGCAGTGTTTATTTACCCGGCGCCAAGGAAATGGGGCTGCCACAACCTTCATTAGGCTACATCTTAAGCTAGAGCTTCTAAAAGATCGATTAAAATATTAATCGGTTTCAGGAGAACTGAAACTGAGATCGTGGTAAACGTAATTTAAAAGTTTATTGCAGTTTTTGCTGCCTGAGTTTTGGAAAATGAAACAGAGACTATCTCGAGTTCTCTTTCTTTTACTCTTCATAACAAGTAACTTTGATGACTTTTTGAGTATCACTTTCATTTCGTTCGCAAAAACATTTAAATAATTTTTTTTTCAATTTGTAAATTTCAAGAAATCCATGGCGTACCGCGGCAGAAAAGGTCGACCATCGACAACTGCCTGGCAAGCACCAACCCTCCATTGCAATGCATATCCTGCAATTTCAACCAAATCATGTCCAGTGATAGACAGGCTTGTCTAGGTAAAAGTTACTATTTGTAATAATTTCATTCTTTAAAGCTTGAATGACGATAATTCAGAATAAGTAATTCTTAAATTATTGAATTAATTGCGACAAACAGCAGAAGAAAGAATAATATACAAATTCAGGTGTATACGTCTATAGTAACAAATTCCCTAATAATAAAAACTAATTTATCTGGAAACTATTAAATTTCAATTATTTTCTATATTTACTTATCTAATCAATGTTGATATTTAGTTGCACTTCGAGTTCCTATTTTTCATTTAGTCAAAAATATCCGACTTTAAGAAAAATAAATCTAAACCGGGTAATGGCAAAATGAACGACCATTTTGGTTTTTAAATATGCAGCATCAACGAGATGTTCTTGGTGGTGAGATAGTTAACTGTTTTCACTATAACAAAATATTCGCCTTTTGTGGCTCAAATACATTGGTGGCACGTCAAGAACTTCATACACATCCTGCCAAATGTAACAAATTGCTGTCCAAAAATCTTGGCGGACAAATAGTAATAAAAATATCGCAGGGTCCAAAGCTCTTACTGCGAAACTTTGACCAGTGAGGGTTGAATGATAACCATTCTTAGGACTTCAGGTCTTCAATAGGTGTTGCTCGATGGATTTCGGCCAACGTGTAAAAGACATAATTTTCTAATAAAATGTTTCAAGAGAAATGCTTTGAGCTGAAACTGGAGTTCAGCAAAGACATTGCATTTGCAATGACTTATAGATGTCTTTCAGAAATGACTGCAATTGAAGTTCTGTTTCAGAGTATTGGATTGGTAACGATTGGTGAATCACTTATATTGCAATCACTTAAATGTTGGAATTCTTTTTGCTAGAAACTTTGTATAATGTACACAGAGCGTTAGTGGTAGAACAGGAATTTACTAACAAATAGTAAACCAAAATTATAAAAATCAAATTATCATCGAATTAAATTCGCTTTGGTTACAGATTTAGCTGCTTTAACTAATAATTAATTGATAATTATTTTAAAATCAGTCGCCAAAAGAATCACTACACAAACCCGGAAGAGTTTTGGTCGGCATTTTTATAAAGGATTTTTTAAGAACGACTCATCTGAGAGGTCACGTAACTGAGTTAAACAAAACATATTAGAACCACCTTCTCAAGTGGTGTGTGTAATGGTTCTCAGTCAATTCTTTAGATTTCTCAGGTGTCGAACACGGTTTCTTTGTGTCACGTAGGTACATATTTTAAGCAATAATTGAAGCATAGTTTTTCCCAGTTGAACAGTTTCACTATTCACTATTCACATGAGCTCTTGGTCAGATCGAGCCATCAGATGATGCAAGATGACGTAGTTATGAAAAATAACGTGTATTGCTTTTACTTCTTTGTTATTTATATTGATTTATTGTTCGTGGGAATCCAATAACATTTGAGAACCCTTGAATTTAATAATTAGTCTTCATTTTCAAATGAAAATGGAGCATAATTCATCCAAAAACCCCTTCAAATCTCAGTTAATGAAAACATCAACATTAATCGATGATAATATTTGGACTGTCACAGCTTTCAGGATTGAGAAACTGAATTTTAGAGAAATGGTTTTATCCTTAAGTTCTTTTTGGTGAAAGTATTCTTCAAATAGTTTTGTTTTGTTTTTTATAAACTTCAACGATAGAATAAGTGGATTAGCATAGTTGGTCAAAACTAAAAGTATTGACGTGAAAACAATTGAATATTGAAATATTGTTTGTTATAAGTTTTAATGAGTATATAATTCTTATAAGTTAAGTGAACTGAATACTCCATTATCTGAGCAATTTTAAACCAGCCAAGAATTGACTTGGATAATGGAAAAGGCAAGTATTTGGTCAATTTTCGAATTTTAAAATTTGTCTTCTAAGTTTTTTTAAAGTATTTGAACCAACAGATTTTACAAATTCATTCTGATCAACATTAAACATATTTTTGAAATGCAATCTCAACTCCAGATCTAATTAAAACACTTCAGCATGCCCAACGAATTGCGCTCGATGCATCGAAAGCTCTTCTAAGTCCAGTCTTTGCCAAGGTTGCTTGCCGGGGTTTGTGTTGTCAGCAGACAACAGGTCATGTTCCGGTGAGCGCTACAAAAAGTTGTATTTTTTTAAAATTAAATTTAATTAATATTAAAGAAAATTTTTTTGTTTGAGGTAAATCGTATAGATGTGAAAATCGAATGTAATTTTCAGCTTGTGGTTCGTATTGCCTCACTTGTGACATCAACAAGGCTGGAAACTGTGACCCTAATGGATGCTTGAATACAGCGATTTATAAAAATTCTTCGATGCAATGTCTTGGTTTGTTCCCTTATTTACTATATTTTGATTGAATCCTGACTGAATAACCAGCTGGAGAACGAATGTGATTGCTCAAATAACCGGGTAGTTTCTGAAAAAGTGCATAAAATAATTAGACATAGTTAATTTACTAGTTCATTATGTTACTTAGGTAATAGCATATTTTTATTAGCTCTTAAAGTGTCATAGTATGTTGACTTTAATCAAATACTCTACCCGAAGTCTAAGATCAGAAGTACGAGTGACTCCATAACGCCAAGGCACGAAGACCACAAAATGATTATCGAATGAAAAAAATAAAAAAAAATGAATTAAACAGCTTGCAGTGATGGCTGTACATCCTGTTTGGTCAGCGGAGAGAACAAGTGCGACCAGGGGAATTGCAAACTCGGCTACATGTTCGATTCCTCGACAACTACCTGCAAAGGTCGGTCACTAAAACCAACATGATTATTCATCGCAATGGGTGTGATTTATAATAGGGCATAAAAACGAAACTTAACTTTGTTTAATATTGTATATGTTCAATTTGCTATTTGTTCTTTCAGTTGCTTTGATACCTTAATAAACTCATAAACTCAAAAAAAAACTTGAATAACGATGATTTGTTGCCAGCTTGTTCTCAGTTTTGCAATTCCTGCTCTGCTCCTGGCAAATGCGATGCAGGTCAATGCCAACCGGGGTACGGAATTTCATCCACTCAGACGTGTCAAGGTCTTTAGTTAGCTTTTACCCTACGATATTAACTTTAATAATTTTGATAAAAAATAATTGATTTAAAATATGAAATTATCTTTCAGCCTGTGATTTGCATTGTACATCCTGTACAGCCAGTGGAGCAGGTAAATGCGATGGACAGAATTCCTGCTTTGCAGCTTATTTCTACGATTCCACCACACAAACTTGCAAAGGTTTTCCGAACAAATATTTTTATTGAAGTATCGCCTGATTCTGCTTTGCTTTAATAACGTTTATAGCACTTTAACGTTTCATAAATTAATCTACAATGTTAAATGAGAAAAGTTGTTAGAGCAGTATGAATAATTGAGAGGTATTGTTAACGTTTATTAAATAAATAGAATCAAAATTATTTTCCATCAGCGTGCGATGTGAATTGCAAGCAATGCATTTCTGCCGGTGCCGGAAAATGCGATCCAAGCATGTGTCAAGTTGGTTTTGGTCCAAATCCTAACTCTCCAAGCAACTGCATTGGTAGGAAAATTATTTGAATTCATTGCTTAGACATAGTTTTTGTCTGTTTATTCTAATAAATAAATTCTAATAAATAAATAAATGCAATTTAATAAAATCTTAGACCTGTGATTCTGTTTAAGCTTGCGACCCTAAGTGTCAAACATGTTCCTTGAACTCTGCCAACAAGTTGACCTGCACTCAATGCATGGAAATGTTTGTCGTGACATCAGGAGGCACATGTGATGGTATTATCCAACTTTGAAATGATTCAATTACTTGTGATTATCCAAATTAATAATATTAATTTATGTCGGAAATTGATTACGAAGTACCATTAAAATACTAATAAAATATTGAATATGATTATATGCTTTGATTTTACATATTAAAAATACTACTTTTTAAGTTCAGTTAAAGATTATTTTTTTAATGTCACAGTTTGTCCTAGCAATTGCCTGGCTTGTTCACTTGCCGGCGGATCAAGTTCCTGCAACAGCGGCTCCTGTAAATCTGGATATGTCAACAACTTGGGACAATGCATCAGTGGGCTCATACGATAACGACATACTAATTATATTAGCGATATTTTCGTTCCCAGGAAATGCGACATCTAACGATTTAAAACTTATGGTATTTTGAATTCCAGAATGTCCTGATAATTGTCAGTCGTGCGCCTACGTTGGAACATCAACCGTTTGTTCCACTTGCAATGCTGGATTTGCAAGCAGGAGTTCAGATGGACAGTGCTATGGTAGATTTTAATAAATTAAGAGTTCACACATTTAATTCAATTTATTTAATCTTATGAAATATAAATATTTATATATAAACACTGGTTTTTTACGATTAAAATTTAAAATAGTAGAGTTTTCGAGACCCCACCGCTACGAATCGCCAGCAAAAGTACTTATTCCAAGTATAATAAATGTTTCAGCCTGCCCTGCTAATTGCGTTGCTTGTACTGACAATGGCTCAGGAACGGTTTGCAACCAGAACCAATGCTCCGCAGGATACGTGTTCAAATCAGCCGATGGAACTTGCAATAGTTAGTTTGGACGTAATTTTATTACGTATTTGGCAACAGACTTACTTGGGGAAAGACTGATGTGGTTTATATATCCAGAGTGAAAATGGTAGCATTATTATTGAATAATAATTGTTATTAATATATTTATAATTTTAAAATTTAGTGCATATATTTATGTAATATTTTATTAATATTATTATGCATTACTGAACAACAACAGCTTGTCCAGCAAACTGCCTCAACTGCTATTACGATACGAGCCAAACTGGAAATCTTCTCTGCAATTCCTGCGGTCAGAGGTTCACTCTGAGCGTCGACAGAGCCTCGTGCATAGGTTGCCATAATAAATATAAATTTAATTATAAATATAAATTTAATTTATAAAAATATAAATATTTACATAGCCGCATTTGTAAGTATGACAATTTGTTTTTATTTTTTAATATCAGCTTGTCCTTCCAATTGCTTGACGTGTGCATATTTTGACGGAAACCTTCAATGCTTGCCCGACGGATGTCATCCTGGTTTTGTCTCCCTCTCTGGATACTGCATAGGTGGGATTATTAAATTTAATATAGAATGTAAATAACATTTATGTAAATAAATATAATAATTATTGTGAAAAAAATTACAACTATAATTAGAAAATGAACAAAGATAACTTGAAAAGAGTGGCTCATATCTCCCTGCAATTCTTTCCAATTTCAAAGACTAGCAATTCGTTTGACGAAATAGTTCTAAATTATCGAGAAATTCTGAAATAATAGCTAATAATAATAACTAAATAATAACTAATAATAACTTAAATAATAACTTATTGAAGATTTTATGATGTGATCTTTCAAGCTTTAAATTTTGATTGCACATTTGGCACATGGCTTTCAGATTGTCCGCAAAACTGCAAAGTGTGTTACCTCGATTCCAGCAACAATCCAATTTGTTCAACCTGCAACCAAAACTACGCCCTTACCAGCGGTTCATGTGTCGGTGGGTCAATGTCTTTATGCAAAATAATTAAAATTTAATTTTAATGTAATAAAATGTTGCATATAAAATATATTAACAAATACGATAAAAATATTTTTCAAGATTTTTTTCTATTTGACTATTCTTATTGAAGATAGCCATAGTGAAACAATACAGTTATTAAAAATGGATAATATAATAATAATTATTAATGTTTATTATTTAATATTTAATATTAATATTACTATAATTTATTTAGTATGATATCCACAACAGGTCATGTTATGATCAAATCGTTATTATAAATATTATCATTATTATTATTATTATTATTATTATTATTATTATTATTATTATTAGCTTGCCACATTCAATGTACTGGAGAATGTAAAGCAGGAGGTGTCTGTACTCAGTGTGGTCCAATCGCTACGTGGGTGGTCGATGGCTCAGGATCGTGTCAAAGTATTTATTCATAACGTTGGATAGCAATTATTGAATGTAAAACATTAATTATTAATCAACAATGAATTTATAATAATCACAACTTTTTTTATTAATTGAATTTAATATTTATTATTTATTAATTTAATGCATAATAGTTCAGTAATTAACTACAAAGTAAATGATAATTTAATAACAGATTGTCCTAATTGTGCTGGCACTTGTACGATGGCTGGCAGCTTGCCAGTATGCACGGGTTCTTGTCTGGTCGGGTTTTTCCTCGACATTACCCGAAGTCAGGACAGATGCCAAGGTTATAAGTCGAACTCATACATGACTGTAAAGTTTATTGGAATTAAAATTTAAATAAAATAAAATTCAAATATTAATTGAATAAACTGTCATCGTTAAGCTTGTCCGAGCGGATGCGGATCTTGTTCGAGCAGCCTTCAGTGTGATTCGTGCAAGGACGGATACATGGCTTTTAATACCGGCAGCTGTCTCGGTTAGTTTTGTAAGCTTTGATTGCTTATATCATCATCATCATCATCTTCTTTTTATTACTATTATTATTATTATTATTATTATTATTATTATTTGTTTATTCACAATCACGGCCTCTGCCGGAAAACAGTGACCCCAGATCCCAACAAGGGATCACAGGCAGTCACAACACAACAAGTTATTATTATTATTATTATTATTATTATTATTATTTTGTGAATGTGATTCGGGTTCTCAATCTCCAGCATGTCCTCCTGGATGTCAGTTTTGTGAATTTGTCGGAGACCAGCTTCAGTGCTCGATGAATCTGGCATTGAATTCACCCTACTGTTTGGCGGGTTACGTGGCTCATCCGTCTGGCTTCATGAGTTGCATCAGTTAGTTTTTAGCTTTCTTTTCTCTGTTGTATCGTTTGAATATTATACTAAAATAATAAATAATAGTAATAATATTAATAATAATATTGATTGCATCATTGATATAATGTTATGTAATACTTTTTAATAATTATTATTTGTAGTTATTAACATTTTTCTTATTATATTCTACTAATATATTCTATATTAATCAGCTCAAAGATATCAAAGATTTTATTAATAAGTTTGACATTTCATTTTATTTACATTGCAAATTTTATGACAATTGTTGCTTAAAAACATTCCGAACTGATTAAATCCTCAGTTTCACGATTAACTTATGCGACCATCTTAGTCCCACGGGCGCTTCTGGCGACGAGAGATTGAGAGAGGTTGAGAGACACCTTACTACGGCTGGCTTTGCCATCCTCTCCAGAAATAATAATCCCTTCGATTTATTATGCAGATAGCAGGGCGATTAATCAATGTATTTTTCGATATGTTCAGTAAATCAATCGTTACTTTTTTATGAATCCAGGGTGCCCAAGTAACTGCGACGTGTGTTTGGCAATTTCTGCCAACGGAACGACTTTGTGCAGCTTTTGCAAAGATGGCTATTATGTCAACAACGGGAAGTGCCTAGGTCGTTTGAAATTATTCGAATTGTTTGAGAGAATTTCGTGTCGAATTAAAATTAAGATTGTTAATTAATTTAATGAAAGCAAGTTTTGTTAATCGAGTATTTTAATTATTAAGAAATATGTTCATAATATAATATAATATGTTCAAGAAATATATTATATTTCTTTCAATTCAAATACTTGAATCTGCTGTAAAATTATATTTTAAAATAAAATCTAAAGTGAATTGTTTCGAAATGTTCCATTATTTTGCAGCATGTTTGCCTCAGTGTTCCACCTGTAATTCTGGAACCGGTTGTACGACGTGCAAAAGTCCTGGATACGTGACCGACGGTAATCCTGACTGCGCAGGTAAATATTTATAATTAAATCTTTTCATTTCGTTCGTAATTTATGATTTAAAATTCTTTAATCTATGTTTATTTTTGTAAATAAATGACTGACGTGTGTTTTCCTTTTAAAGCTTGTTCGACAAACTGTTTACTCTGTTCTTCTGCCACAAAATGCAGCAAATGTGCCCCTGGTTTTGTGGTTGTTGCTGATGCTTGCAAAGGTTTTTTTTTTTAAATTTATTCCGAAATTCCAATCGTTCAAATTTCAATGTTTTCTTCTTTTTGACAGCTTGTGCTGCCAATTGCAAAACTTGCGACATTTTTTCAACCGGGAAATGTGACATTTGCAACGACGGTTACGGTCTCAACGCACTAAAGACCTGCGATCGTGAGACATTTAGCATCTTACTTTACTTTTATTTATATTTTTCTTTAACGAAATTTTATGAATAATTTATTAACATTTGAAATAATTTCAGCCTGTTCCCCGAATTGTAAGTCCTGTAATTTTGCCGGAGCCAACAAATGCGACAATCACCAGTGCGCCCTTGGATTTTATTATGAAAATGCAACCCACACTTGCAAAAGTACAATTTTCCAATTTGAACATATTTCTTCCAATTTAAATCTTTAATTTTATTTTAATGCCATAATTCATGAAACACTAATATTTATTAATTAAACAGTAATCTATTAATACTAATAACAATCACAACCCGGAGGTGTCAGATATAATAATAAATAATAGTATCAATAACATCGATATCGTTGTGGTATAACAATCTTATACCTATTATACCTAGAATGCATTGATAACTGTCTGAAATGTGAGATCAGCAGTTCAAAATGCGATGTCGGTTGGTGCAATTCTAGCTTCTACAGAACTGACTCCAATGGTTCATGCTTGGGTATGACATTTATCCAGCTCCATTTAGTATTAAATAAAGTATTTCAATTGCAATCCAAGTATCCAGTAAAAGTTTAACTTATTTTTTATATTTGTTGAATTAAATTTAAAAATGAAATTTAATGAAATGATTTAATAGTTTGATTAATAATAGTATTAAACATTTAAAATCCCAATAGCTCTACCACAATATTGCTCAAAAGCCAATGGAAGTGGTTCATGTCTTCAGTGCATTTCTGGTTACCAAGTCATCAACAGTGCTTGTTTAGGTTGTTATTATAAATTTTTGGTAATTTTAATTTTTAATTTGGCAATTAATTATTCATGGATAATTTTGTTATTTTATTAATTGGGCTATTTCAACTGAAGCGTAGAATTTGATTTCGATAAATTTATTGCATAATTTATTGCAAGAATTCAATAAAGAAGTCGTCTCATGGAGTGTTGCTTCAGATAAGCGTTACTGGTTTGATTTAAATTTTTGTAAACGTTTCTTTATTTTCATGTCCTGCGAAGCTTGTGGATTCCAGTGTGCCAGTTGTACTGATGGTATTATATGTACAACTTGTGTGGACTTAACTATCAAGCCTTACAATCAGGAGGAGTGTTATTGTAAGTTTTAAATTTATACCTCTAAGGTTGGAGTATATTTTTGAAGTTGATAAATGTTATCTTCTTATCCCCATCTTCGTATGACCGGAATATTTCCAGCATTCTGATTGTATGTTTCAATATTTTGGTAATGATCCGCGGGTCAAACCTTAGGCCTCCACTAGGGTCACTTTTGGCCTGCTGGACCCCAGTTGAGCAGCTGCAGAACTTCTAGCTTTTAGTTTTAGAAATAATTCATTTAAAATGTTTACTTACAATAATTACATTTATAAGATAATTATTCCAGAACGTCCACTCATTTTGAGAATTCCATTTTCTTATTTAGCAAAAAGTTTGTGCTCCCAAAACTGTGAATGTTGCAGTTCAAGTGGCAAAGGAAAATGTGACAAATGCAACCAGAATTACTTTCTAAATGTCACATCAAGAACTTGTTACAGTCTGTTTACCATTTAGATTTGAATTTTAAGTTTTAATTAAACTTGAAAATAGCCCTTTCGTTATCTCTTGTTAGCTTAAAGTTTTACTTTATTTTATTTTATTAGAATATCAATTTTATGACAACTATTCGTAATAAGACAACCATGTACAGGCTGTTCTTTTGGATGTTCCCTCTGTTTATCAGCCACACGATGCAAGACTTGTTTGCCTGGTTATTACCTCGACACCAACTCTGCGTGTCAACGTGAGACTTTTATCTGAAATTAAAAAAACTACTTTTTGTTGTTTTTAACAAATATTATACTTGATGGAATTCTCATTGTTGAATTTGGTCAAAGAGTACATTTGTACATATAAAGATGTGTCTTATGCTATTAGTATTTTCTTTGTGAAGCAATAAATTATGGAAAATTATGTAAAAATGTAAATTGTTTTCTTTTAAAAGAAGTTTGTAAATGACATTTCAACATTGTTTGCAGCTTGTAGTTCTATCAATTCAAAATGCCAGAGGTGTTCAGGCTCTTCCACCTGTGATCTTTGCTCGGATGGCTACACAGGAGCTTCTTGCCAATGTAATGAGAAATAATTAAAATTATAAATAAATTAAATATAAAATTAGCTTTTTTTTGTATTTAAATCGTAATCTTTTAGTTTCTATATTATATATTGCGATGATGTAAAAATATATTCCTAAATAAAAACTTTCAATTGAAGTGTGCAACTCTAGTTGTGCAACATGCAGTGGAACCGATGCCGATAACTGCCTGAGTTGTCCATCAGGAATGAAGTTGAATGCAGCCATTGGACCCGCACAATGTTTTGGTGGGTCATTTGAGGCTGATCATCTGAATATATGTACAACTTAAGGTATTTTAGAAATTAAAAATTGCAATAACAGAATTTTATCTTTGAGTCTTCTGGTTTTCGCTCTCTTGGGAATCTAATTAATAGCTATTCTTATTTGCAGCTTGTATTATTGGAAATTGTGCTCAATGTGATGCCAACAACAGCTGTTCAGGGTGTACTCCCGGATATTTCTTGGAATCAAATGTTTCTTGCAAAGGTGCAATAACGTCATTCTCTTTTTTGCCATTTATTTTAATTATTTATTACTAATAATAATTAGTAATTATTATTATCATTTAATAGTGTAATAATAATTTTTAATTTAACATGCAGTTTACATTCAGTAATAGATTTATAAAGTTAGATATGCGTAAAATGTATAAAAGCATTTTTGATACATTTCATACATTAAATGTCGTACTAGAAAATCTTATTGCTTAATTTAATATAACTTAATTTATCTGTGACGTGTAATTATTTTATAACGATTTAGCATGCATAAAAAACTGCACGGAATGCGTTGATGCGAGCACTTGTACGAAATGTTCTCCAGGATCTTGGCTTGATGGTTCCAAATGCTCAGGTATTTATTTATTTATTTATTTGTTTTATTTATTTATTTACCAGTCCACATTAACAACTAGAATATATTAACATATAACATATATTAACATATAACATATAACGTATATTAACATATAATATATATTAACATATAACGTATATTAACATATATTAACATATAACATATATTAACATATAATGTATATTAACATATAATATATATTAACATATAACGTATATTAACATATATTAACATATAGATTTGATCATTTAACATTCATTCAGCTTGTGATCCAAACTGCTCAACTTGTGATGCCACGAATGCAACAAAGTGTCTTACGTGCCAAACTGGATACAAATTGAACTCGGACAAGTGCTATCGTATTTAACTTCTCCTTTGTTTTCGCTTTGTTTGGCGATGAAAATCAATGATGATGAAAACGAATTAATTAATTTAATTAACAGTTAATTCATGCTAACGATTTTATTATATCACGTGATTTGCCATCAGTAAATACTAGGTCCAATAGTAATAACTAAGTTAGGATTTTGTTCCGGTCGAACCAATTGCATTATTTTAAAATCATGTTCGCGCTTTAATGTTCGCTTAATTTAATTATTTCCTCTTTTTTTAGAAATAAAAGTTCAGTAATACTTTTTTCAGTTTGTACCATGCCTGGCTGCAAAGCATGTAATCAAAGTAATGTTTGTATTGCCTGCGACGACTATTACGTGCTACAAAACGGCAAATGTTACAGTTAGTGAGTTGTTGTGATTTCAAATGACCGATATTTTGATGCCTTATATATCCTTACGTGGCATGAAAGCACTATATAATCAATCCCCATTTGTATGGTATCCCCTTCCAAGGGCATTATCTGTCCTCGCAGGCTAGATATCGAATACATAAACATCCTTGTTGCAAGCAGAAACTCAATTATTGACTTAGTACTTTAAAATAATATTAAAGCATTTTATTTCTTTCTACAAAAATAACAAGTATTTATTTATTTATTGTTATTGAAAATACTAGTACTAAATAAAATACTAAAAAACATTTTCCCCAGAATGTGCTCCTGGATGTAGAAACTGTACAAAGTCGGGAGTCGGAATGTGCGATTACGGTAAGCGCTTTGTTGAAAGCTCAAGAACAAAGAATCAAAGTGCAACGCATTGATTTTGTGATTCAATTTCACAGTACCACCATCCAATTGTCTTTTAAACTACTGCCAAAATGACAATCTCTGTGATGTCTGCAACGTCAGTTACGTCTTGAACATCGAAAACAGAACGTGTGACAGTTGAGCATAATTTGTACGTTCGTGTCCTTAATTTCAATCCAACTTGTTCTACCTTGACGTTCTTAGAGTGCGGTGATTATTGCAACGTTTGTAACACGTACGGAGCGACCAAATGCGATCCCGGAGGATGCGTTACTATGTCCGACGGCCAGATAAATGCCAAATACGACCCAGGCTCCAATACCTGCCAGGGTAAGGCTATTAGAACTGAATCATACGATGCAATTTCTTTGAACATTCACTACTTTCAAACCAGCTTCTAAAATTGGTCAGATTATTTTGTTAATTTTCAACTCTTCACTACTGCAGCCTGTCCAGATAACTGCCTCTCCTGTTCAACAAGTAGTTCTGCTTGTGACCTCAACAAGTGCAAAACCGGCTTCGTCTGGAAAACTGGAGGGACGTGTGGAAGTATGCAAATGATTTGTGCTGTGTTTATGTTTTGCTTATGCATTGTTAAATAAATCCATTCAATGATTTTATTAAATCATAGTGCACTTGAACCTGTGGATTAGGATATCTGACAATAGTATAAAACCTCTCAAGGACCCTTTTTTTTTAGAAACAGATTTTACTTTGGTTTAATGTAAACACCTGATAAATAGGACAACATGCCCATAGAGACACTATTTTCATGCAAAATTTAGATGTCCTATAGGCAGGGTTTTACTCCAACTTTAATTCGTTGATAAATGGAAAATTAAAGTCTTTTTTCCAAAACAATTTAATATTTGATATTATTTTCTAATAATTCCTTTCTTAATTTGAAAAATTGATATGTAATTTCCTGCAGTTCATTGTTAAAGCTTAAGTGGTTTAAAGAAATCGTTTTATATTCTGAAATAAAGTTATCATAATTTCTTGATTAATTACAAAATAAATAAATAATATTGCTTGGTGCAATCAGGTTGTAGTGGCAATTGCATCACTTGCAACATCAACGGAGAGGGATTCTGCGATACATGCAAAAATGGTTATTACCTGGACTCAACGAAAACCTGTAAAGGTAATCGTAAATACATTGCCAATATGAATGCTCCAATAGTGATTCTTTGTGTTTCTTTGTCTTAATCTAATAACATAATTTGTAAATAATTATGACACATATTTTGCAGGAACTTTGAAGTAAAAAGTTCTTTGAAAGAATATGTTTCTTTTGCTGCCCGAGAAAATCTAAAATTTAATATTTAATAAAATTTAAATTAAAAAAAATTAATCTATTTAACCTATTAGATGGGACTAACTGGAAATTTTATGTTAACTCTTTATGTTAATTCTTAAAACAAGTGGTGACCTTTGAACTTTATAGCTTGCGGTGCTTCCTGCAATCATTGTCCTTTCAATCCTGATTCTTGCGATGGTCAGAGATGTCAACCTGGATTCCTTCTCACCAGTTATGAGATCTGTGAAGGTGACTGAAATAACGTTGTTGAAATTTATTAAAGAATCCATTAAAATGCTTTTTGGGAGTTCTTTTGGATCCTTTGGAGATTTTCTGCTTGCAAAACCTAGACTATAGATTGGTAAAGAATAGACTTTGATTGACCAGATATGGGCTTATGACTGCATTGATGATAGTTTTGGATAGTCACATCAGTGTGTGTGTTTGCTTGAAACAAACAAATGAATGAAAATCGATTTTGATGATCACGTGAAGATGAACAATAAAATATTTCATTAATAAAGCCAATAAAATCTTGAAATTGTTTCAAACCAGCTTGTGATATGAATTGTCTCCAATGTTTCGTGGCCGGCAAAGGAAAATGTGACTCCCAGGCAGCCTGCAAACCTAGCTTTTACTTCAATGTCTCATCCTCCACGTGTCTTGGTTGGATAAATATTCAATAAAAAAAAATAAATCTTAATAAATATTTTTTTAATAAATTAAATAAGAATTTAATTGACAATCTCCTAGCGTGTGGCTCAAATTGCGACTCATGTCAGACCAGTGGACCTGGAAAATGCGATGTCTGCAAACCAGGATTCGTACTAAATTCTGACAAGATCTGCCTCAGTGAATCACAATCTTTTTTCATTTTCAACAATCAATTATTTTATTTAATCAATATTTACAATATTTAACATTTAATCAGTTCAGTTAATTTATACTAATTTTCAGATGCTAAGCTTGCATGTTCTCGAGACATAATATAATAAAATAATATAATTCTTAATTCAGCATGCCCAAGCAAATGTCAAAATTGTACGGTGGATAGCACAGATCCCACCAAGACTCAATGCAACCTGTGTTCTGATAACTACATGATACTGCCAACCGACTCAACGAATCCGTACGGCACTAAAAAGTGCATCAGTGAGTACCAATGGCTCTGAATTTTATGCCAAAGCGAAGTTTATTGTTATTAATAAAAGTTATGATTATTAAACAAATATTTATTTCTAAAATTGTTTTTAGACTGCTATCTGAACTGCACGGTCTGTTCTGCCGTGTCAAACGTTGCCGTCTGCAGTAGATGTAACGCCTACTACGTTTCAAGTTACATGGACAACAACTGCTTTCGTACGTTGTGTTTCTTTTCTTTTTCTTTTTATTGAAGTAATTTTAAAACGAAAATTGGTTATTTAATAATAAGTTATTAAAATAAATAAAAAAAAGTCTTTAAATTAAATGAGAAATTAAGTAATGATTTAATTTTTTTAACAGCTTGTCCTGACGGATGCCTCACGTGTTCATATTCATCTGACATCACCGTTTCTACGTCAACTTGCGTTGCCTGTGATCAATTTTATGCTCTCTCAACTAAAGTTAACCAATGCCAAGGTCATCAGCGTTCAATAAGTTCAATACATAATGAACTAATCAGGAATATTAATCGGAAAATTAATCAATTTATCGAGACTTCGTTTCGATATGAAATGTATTGAATTCTGAAGACGATAATTTTCTTGCCAGAGTAGACTTTTAGACTTTTATCAATTGAAAAGCCCTCTTTCATCTCTTCAATAGCTTGTCCTTCAAACTGCTTGACGTGTGCAGTGGCCACGGACGGAGTGACGGCCGTGTGCAACCCCGGAGCCTGCAGAACAGGTTTTGCCCAAAACACTCAAGATCCCACGAAGAGTTGTGCAAGTTAGAAGTTCATTGCAAATACTTTTCATTGACTTTTCAAGGTAGATAAATAATAGAAAATAATGTTCATAACTTGTTGCATTCGAAACCCGTCGTGCATTTCTGCAACAGTCGTCGGGAGTAGGAAAGAAATTAATTAATAATAATAATTAATTATTAATAATAAATTACCAATAAAGTTGCCATCATTAACTTGTAGATTTTTTACAAGTAATAATAAACTAAATAAACTGCGGAATGTAAATAAAAATAATTAATTAAATAATAAATAATGGAATATTCAATCCCAAAGTATGTCCTGCTAACTGCAATTCATGCAACATCGATGGAACTTCAACCATATGTGCTTCTGGTGGTTGTGCTTTGGGTTCTTATTTCGTCACCGGAGTCTGTCAAAGTATTAATTAAACTGTCACCTGTTAATAACAATTAATATGTTAATAGGAATTAATAGGAATTAATATGTTAATAGGAATTAATATGTTAATAGGAATTAATATGTTAATAGGAATTAATATGTTAATAGGAATTAATATGTTAATAGGAATTAATATGTTAATAGGAATTAATATGTTAATAGGAATTAATATGTTAATATGAATTAATATGTTAATAGGAATTAATATGTTAATAGGAATTAATATGTTAATAGGAATTAATATGTTAATAGGAATTAATATGTTAATAGGAATTAATATGTTAATAGGAATTAATATGTTAATAGGAATTAATATGCTAATAGGAATTAGTAATCTATTGGAGTTTCATTTTGAATAAATAAATAGTATAAATAAATAAGTTTTCACGGACCTCTGCCCTCGTATATTAATATTAATTGGTATCCTAGGATTGTTTTACCTTCGTTGGTCAGATTTAGTTTGTCAAATTTTTTACAATTCAACTTCAATTTATCACTTTTCATAATAATGATAATTATAACTACATAAATAATTCATAATAATAATAACAATTCATAATAATAATAATAATTAATAATAATAATAACAACTATGACTATGTGTTCACCTTGCATTGATTTCAGAATGTTCATCCCACTGTGATTATTGCAATTCTTCAAGCTACTGTTATCTCCAGCAATGTGAACCTGGTTATGGAATCAACTTAAGAGTTGACAAGAGGACTTGCATCAGTGATTGAATTTCATTGTTTAATTGGAAAGATTTATTTATCTTATTATTATTTTAATTAGCACTTTTAATAATTATATTCGCATATTAAGTTTGCATTTTAAATTTAGTGCAATGAATTTTGACGTATTTAAATTTTTATCTGAAATTCGTTTAATTAAAATTAAATTAAAAGGTATTACAGGTTCAGTGAGATTAATGATTCTAATTTATAAAGTTTGCAAACTTATCCATGAAATATAAAATATGCTTCCAAATGGAACAAATATTGCTTGACATTTCAAAACAAATTTTTTCTTTAACAGATTGCGGTGTTGGATGCGTCATGTGCGACATCGCTCAAGACACGGACGCACCAACCTGTCGACAGTGCAACAACACAGGTTACACATTCAACACGGACACAAAAACGTGTGACGGTGAGTTCAATAAAAGCCTAAAAGATTGTTTCTGCTTATGATAGCGAAAGATTAGTTAAACAGAAATAAACATTTTAAATAAATAACTTTAATATTTGATATTCCAGAGATTCCAAAGATCAGTTAAACAGAAATAAAACATTATAAATAAACATTATAAATAAATAACTCGTTTAATACTAAGATCAGTTAAACAGAAATAAACATTATAAATAAACATTATAAATAAATAACTCGTTTAATACTAAGATCAGTTAAACAGAAATAAACATTATAAATAAACATTATAAATAAATAACTCGTTTAATACTAAGATCAGTTAAGCAGAAATAAACATTATAAATAAACATTATAAATAAATAACTCGTTTAATATTCGATATTCCAGCGTGTCCTGTTAACTGCCTGAGTTGTAGTTACATTGGAACTGCCACAGTAAAAGTTCAATGCCAGCCGAATCAATGTCTACCAAAGTATGCGGTCGATGCTGATGGTTTGTGTGCAGGTTAGATTTCCAAGACCTTGGATACTGTTAATTATACAGGATTTAATTCCCTGCACATTTTATTTACATTTTATTTTTATTTATTACATTTTATTTACATTTATTACATTTTATTTTTATTTATTACAATTAATTTACATTTTATTCCCTGCAGCATGCCCCTCCAATTGCAATGGATGTACCTATTCACAGACATCTAAGAAGACCATCTGTTCGATAAACATGTGTGACTTGGGATATATCCTCATAACCTCGGATGGAACGTGTGCAGGTCTGATGACTGATAGCATAACCATTCTCTAGCAGCTAATTTGAATTATTAAATTACTTTATTAAAAGTAATATTAAGAAAATAAGTAGTTTATTGCTTTTTTAAAATCATTTATTTTATTTTATTTTTTTGTAAACAAACAAACAAACAACTTCAGGTGAATGTTACTGCGATTTTTAAAATTTAAGTTGATTAACATTTCTGTTTAGTTATAAATTGTCATGGAATATAATAAGTTACTTAATGCCTAACTTGTAACAAGTTAATTATTTGAAGAATTATTTTTTTTTTTTTTAATAGTTTAAGACAGTTTTGTGAAAACATTTTGACCACAAGATATTGAAAGTAACTTAACCATAAGACTTTCTAATTCAAAGCCTGTGGATCCAACTGCAACTCCTGTACTTCCAATGGTCCTGGTTACTGTGACACAAACCAATGTTTCTCTACATTCACACTGAATTCTCTCAAGACCTGTGAAGGTTTTTAATGTTTTCCAATGAAAATGAATAATATTCGACGTAAAGTCCTGGAACGTTTAAAATTGGGCACCTTCTCTGAGGATTCCTGTAAACGAGCATTCCTAGGAGGAATTTCTTGTTATTTTGAAATGGATGCTTAAAATGACCGGATTTCAATTGCTGAATTAATTATAAATCACTGATCATTTTCTTTTCTCATGTTTAAGGCTGCGCTCCAAACTGTCTGAGATGTGATTCAGCCGGTCCTGCAAAGTGTGATGCTGGCCAATGCAAGCAAGGATTTACAGTTGTAAACGGTGTCTGCGTAGGTAAGACTTGCAAATTAGTTGATTTTTTTCATAGATCTGAGATTAATAATATAAATATTAATATATATTAATGTATAATCGATCATAACAACACCAACAACATTGCGACCGTTTCCAGAATGTGGTTCCAATTGTGTCAGTGGATGCAACTCAAATGGTGGAGGAAAATGTGATACGAAGTGTGCCGATAAATTTGCACTCAGCAACTCTTTTACTTGTCTCGGTAAGTTGGAAAACCTTCGTTTAAACTTCAATGATGGATTAAAAGACTTGCTGGTTATAAAATAGTTATGGACCATAACTTATAATAATAATTGTAGACCATAACTTAGAATAATAGTTATAGACCATAACTTATAATAATGATTATAGACCATAACTTGTAATAATAGTTATAATGATTTTTGTAACAGCGTGCCCTAGTAACTGTGATGTCTGCAGTTTCAATTCAGTCAGCAGTTCAACAACATGTACAACGTGCAGCATCAATTATGGTTTAAAAACCTCAGACGGTACTTGCACAGGTTAGTGAAATATCATCCTACGCTTTTTCAAACCTCCAAACTTTCAATCCATTTATAAAATTGCAGTCGAAAAATGCGTAACAATGATTTTGTTGTTGTTATTGGATGAATATAGCATGTCAGAAGAATTGCATGCAGTGCAAGGAGAGTGCGGACGGAAGCATGGCTTGCACTTCTTGCTCGGCAGGATACGTTTACAACACCGGAACATGCGGGGCGTGCCCTCTTTACTGCTCCTCGTGTGTTTTTGCAAGCGGCACCACCATCTGCATTAAGTGCATCAGCAATGCTGTTATGGATCCGAAAAGTGGAGCATGCCTGGGTAAATTGAGATTTTGTTTTTTTGGAATGTCTTTAGAATTTGTCAAAAAAAAAAACCTAAACTGGAAAGTGAAACTATCGTTCATCAATTCAAGCGTGTCCTGACAAGTGTAGCAGTTGCGCCATCAGTGGTAATGGAACAGCCGTGGCATGCAATGACAATGCATGTCAGGTGGGATATGCCAAAGCATCTGACGGAACTTGCCAAAGTAATCACATGTGTTAACATGATTTACCAACATTATTAACGAGATTATTAATCATAATGGTTATTATATATGGTATAGCTAACGATGATGATGGCAATAAAGAAACTGACGATGAAGAATAGGATAATCACTATTATCCCATGAAATGTATCTGAACGTTTTGTGTTTTTTGTACGTTTTGTCGGAAGCATGTCAAAAACTGGCCTTCAGCAGTTGCGTGACTTGTTCTGACTCCGTGGGAGGAAAGTCAACCTGCCTCAGTTGTTTGTCTGGTTATGGACTCAACGAGAACAACAGTTCTTGTTTAGGTAAAAACATTGAAAATGAAAGCTCTGAACGATGGATCGAATCCTAATTGTGGATTAAATTTCAGCTTGCTCATCGCTGACAAATTGTGGAAAATGCATTGATTACGCCACCGTCTGCTCGTCTTGCGGTAATGGATTGACCCTGGCTCCTGATGGAACTTCTTGTGGAAGTTCGTTCACTTTGTTATTAGAATTGGTACTGTCGAGGATGCCGAATGTTGAATTGTCGAGGAATTAAATAAAATGAAATGAAATTAAATGAAATCTTATGACCAGTTGTTCAATGCCAGTTGAAATATAAGACAACAAGAATCGGAAAGAATTCACTGTTGAATTCGTTGAATTAATTCACTTTATTTTTTGTCATTTTCCCAGTTACTTGCTATGCCTGCAATTCAACTTCGAAATGTGAATCGAGTTCAAGTAGGATTCAATATTGCCCTTCTTCTGCAGGCTCAAGCTGCTGGGTAAATGTTCGCTTGAACAACACGTTATCTAATTTGTTGATATTTTTGCAGCACCTTTTCATAACACCACTCTGTTAAATTGCTATTAATGAACACATCAGGCATTATTTTACAGTTACATTCAAATAATTTAGATGCAATAAATTTTTATATATTTTGTTCCACATGGAGAAGCAACAATGTGGCAGTGATTTCAGGCCTGCTAGCAGCACCAGCACTTACCTTTTTTCTTGAATTACTAGGTAACAAAGTCCTACAACAACATCACAGGAGTAGTTCTCACATCAACTGGATGTTTGGCAAGGAGATGTGATGACAGTTTTTCATCAGAATCTTGCATTACGTTGGACACTGGAGACAAGGTATGATTGTTGAGATTTAAAATCAAAAATCAAAATTTAGTAAACAATTTAAATATTAAAATTAACGTCATTTAAATCAGTTAGTGTTTGAATAAAATTTTTTTTTTAAAATTGTTTTTGCAGTATTGTGCAAAGTGCTGTACATCAGACAAGTGCAACAGCTTCGATCTAGCTGGTAGATCTCAAGCTACTTCAGACAACATTCTTGAATTTTCTCACATTATGTTTATCACATCAATTAGCTTGGTCATTACAATGGTCTGCATCGACTAACATTTGAGTACCAACATGTGGAAAAGTATTTTCTGTTTTCTTGACACAAAATATTTTATTGATCATCATATTACATATTTTCTTTCTTCAAACTTGGAGCCATAGTTTTTTTTGTTTTTTTTTTTGAGAAATGCATTCATTCGATTAGCTTTTATTCTAATTGGAATGATGAGTTATTTATCTTCAGCGACCTTCGATTAACTTGTGTCGGTTACTGACTTACCGAAGAGGATTATGCGTATCTAGAAGTACTTACCAGTACTTGTACAATTACTACAGTACTATTACAAATTTGCCAGTTCCACTTGAAACAAAAAAAGAAATTGTGCACTTTTTTTGATTCAACCTTTGAAGAGATTTAAGTGGGTCTCAGAATAACAATAGTTCAACTATAGAAAGGAACATTTTGCGACAAAATGTAATTTGCGTATAGAAAATTTATAATAAACTTATTGCTATGAATGGGATGCTGTTGTTGTAGAGGCTGCAAAGAGGTGATTATATATCTGCTCCAGTAGGTGGAACTTGCTGTTTGTGCCAGTAGATGGAGCTTTTTTTGGAAATATGAAATGAAATTGTAATTCTTTGTGATTTTACCAACAACTTATAAGTTTTTAAGCCTCCATATCAGACAAAAAAAACAAGATTTTATTTTATTTTCCAACGTAACTATAATCATCTGCTTCATCACTATCTTCATTGGAACTAACATTCCTCTCTGATCCAGAACTATTATTTCCACTATCATCGTCATCATCATCATTGCAATCTAAATTGTTAACAGCGCCTTTAGACTGTCTGCTAACTACCGACGACTGCAAATTATCTCCAGATCCATCAAGAGAACCTGCATAACTGCCATGGGGGCCATATTTCTCATCCAGTTTGCTGGACTCACTTCCAGGTCTTTGATTTGGCTCCACAACAGTTAACTGATCTTTGAATGTTATGACTTGAGTCTGGCCATCAGAATCTTTGCCAAAGTCTTGAAGGTCGTCGTAGTTCACCCCGTAGTCTTTGAGTACCTCTTCGTGTTTCATCTCTGCACGTAATCTCGCACTTCTCTGCGAGAAAAGGCAGCACGTTTTCATTTTCATTTTTGCGAGTTGAAATTCATCGGAACACGAACCTCGACGACTTGTTCGAAGAGGAGGGGTCTGCGACTGACTCGTTTGTTTATTTCTTTCAACTGCCTCAGGTATTGATGAGTTCTCTGATCATTATCTCTGCTTCGAAGAGATTTATTTAACCCATTAGTCTATTATCTATTAGGGTCAGCCATAAAGTCAATTTTAATTCCTTTTGAAAATAAAAGTGATTTGATTTTATTTATTGTTTTCTTGGTATCAGCAATATAACACAAATAACAATATAAGGACCGCATATATATGATACCAAAGGATGCCCGAAGGGAACAATGTTCCCGATAGATGAGCAACCTATAATTCCTATAGCAACCTATAAGTGTTCACATTATTTGGTAATGTTGTTAGCATGCTTTTGCTATTATTATTTATGTTTACCATTTTCAAATTTATTGCAGCCTTCTCATTATTCTGGCATTATTTTTGGTAATTTTCTGAGTAAAATTGTATTATTTCGCTTGCAAAACTTGGGCATTGATGCTTTAATCAACCGTTTATATCAACCAACTAGATTGGAACCAAACTGATTTCTATCTTTATAACTATTTATCACTTAATGAAGTAAAAGAATGATAGAATATAGATATAAGACATAGAATAGAATAGTCCTAGAAAGGACTGACCTCGATTTGTTAGAGTTCATTCGACCTGCTGACAGGTCATGAACCAAGGACTTTTCTCTCACGACCCTCTGAAGATCTTTGTTTCTTATTTCTTTGATTTGAGCCTTTTTTGCAATCATATCAGACAATTGTTTCATTTCTTCATTTTGGTTCCTGTTTTAATTTCAAATATAAATGTTTATTTATTTATATATTAAATATTATATATTAAATTTATTTATTTATTTATATAATTGCAAAAGTTGTGTCTTTTATGTGAAAATAGATGAAGAACATTTATTTATTGCACCTGGCATTTTTGGCTCTCAGGAGTGATGTCTTTGTGGCAACAATCGGGATGACATCCATAGATATCGATCTTAAGGCTAGAATTATAAATATTACTTATTATTAATTATATTAACTTGTATTAATTAATAATTGTATTATTAATTATTTATTTAATTATTAATCTCAGAAACAATCTGAATGGCAGGCTGCTCAAACAACAATGGTCTATATAACTAAGAAAACTACAAGTTATCTTACAAGTAACCCAAGACATGAATGTTAGAAAATTAATTTGTTTAGTGATTTGATGCATGACTCAAAGGTATTCATCATTGTTTTATTATTATTATTATTATCATCATTATTATTATTATCATCATTATTATTATTATTATTATTATTATTATTATTATTATTATTATTATTATTATTATCATTATTATTATTATTATTATTATTATTATTATTATCATTATTATGTCTTTGTATTTCTGGAAAATTTTCTTATATGAAACTTAACTACTTTAGTAATATTTTTAAATCAATTTATTTATATATGTATTTTCAAAATACCCGAGAGGGACCTTGCCCGTGACGAATTCACAGTTGCGGACGATGTTTTCCTATCGACCTCCCGATGCTTTTCCTTCCTTCGATCCGTTTCAAAGTTAAAAGGAGCACACTTTGTGTTTAATACTCTATCGTTCGATTTCTGTCTTAAGATTTGTTGATGAAGAATTTCAAAATTTGGCACTTCGTGATTTATTTTTGGTCTGAATGTGTTGGTTCTGTTTTGGACAAAGTCTAAGAAAAGCTTGTTTTTGGACTCTCTTTTTCCTACAAGCTTGTCATGTTCCAAGATTGACTTTGGAGCAGAAGAAGAATCTAGAAGGACCTTACTTCTGTTCTCTGTTGCACTTTTTCTTGCAAGTTCTCTTTCTCTCATCTTTTCTTCAAATGAAGGGTCGAAGATCTTAGATGGAAATGGCATTGCTTTGAAAACTTTGTCTTTGCAGGTCTGCTTATCCATAGTTTTTTTGGAAGAGGCAGTTGAAGTCTCCTTATCCACAAAAGAAAATGGTTTCACCATTTGAAGCATGACTCTACTCCTCTGCTTGGCTAAGAGCTTTCTTTCTTCCTGCTGTTTAAGGACATCCTCGTACAAAGGAGTTCGAACGTGTTCCGGCACCTCGTTGGCTTTGAATTTCTTTTTACATTCCATTTCTTCGAGCAGTTTTTCTCTCATTCGCTTCTCTTCGAGTTCTTGAACGACTCTCGACTTGCGCTTTCCATGTTTCGTTAAATCATTCGCTTTGTTAATCGTTTTATCCCAATGCAGCATCGCTTCTGACATATCGGCGGCAGTGTCAAGTGTCATTGTTGGCAATCAATTCAATGATTATCATATGCTGTTGTTCCACCGCGAGTGTTGTCTTTGCTAGTATGCACAACGTGCCCGTTACTATAACAACCGTCGTTTGAGTAGATATAACTTCGAAGCGGACATCTTTTAAATAAACAGATTTTAAATATTGAAACAATTTAAAACTAGGTAATTAATTAAGTTGTAGTAATAGCGATGTTTTATTAATTTAGATTTTATTTGCAGTTCTCTCCCCATTATGCCGCCGGCTTTTGAAGTGAACTATAAGTTAGTGTTGATCATATTATTATTATATATAAATCTATTATTATTATTATTATTATATATAAATCGAATAATATTCGTTGAAAATATTGTGGCTTCCCATCGGATGCATTTAAGTTTGGTTTCCCCAACAAGTAGATGTAATTAAAATGGTATCGTTGTTCGTTGCCTAGTTCGAATTAATAAAGAAATAAAAGCAAAATCGATCGTTATCGAACACATGAAGTTTTCAAATTGCACGATTGCCGGCTTAGCCACCCTCCCTTGTACGTGAATCAAAGCAGCTGCTAAATGCACAGCCGCCATTTGAGGGAAACATCCCCGTCATAATTAAATTATTTTATAAAATAAAATTAATCATGTTTGATTTTAATTTCGCTAAAACAAGATCACAATAGTAAATCACAAAAATTGCGTGTTACGTTATTGAAAACGCAATATACCGCAGAACCATGATCCCATGTTAAAAAGAATTAAGGAAGTTTATGAAAGTTTGAGCTGTAGGTGGTAGTCAGATGAAATTAGACTTAAGTTTCAAATTCATTTGAAAACAAAACATTCATAAATATTCAATATTATACAAAAGAATTTAAGTGGTTCAAATAGGCATATGTGTTCCTCTAACCATACCTTAGCTCATCATCTGTCATATGTCCTACAAGTATTATATTTATCTCATGTGAAATATTTTAAGTCAAATTTTATTTTAATAAAAATGCAGCTTAATATTCTGTCATTCAGAATTATCGTCTTAGGATTTTTTGGTGGAAAATTTCAAAATTTGGCACTTCATGATTTATTTTTGGTCTGAACGTGCTGGTCCTGTTTTGCACCAAGCCTTAAACAAAGCTTGTTTTTACTTCACTCTCTCAGCAGGAGTAAGGTCATAATAAGTTCCCCCACTGGGAAATATTAGATTAGAATTAATATAATTATAAGAAATCATATATATATTACATACATAAATTATATATATAAAGAAAAAATATATCCATCACTGCTTACATGGATACCTTGATCATTTATGGCGTCAATAGTGCATTTAGACTTCAATTGACCAACTTTAATATTCTGACATACTGTCATTAAACATTTGAATTTTAAACGTACACATTACATAAGTTTAACTAAAATCTAAATTTGATACGATCCAATTGTATTTGCAGTTCTTTTTGATGTAATTGTTGCTACAATCATTTGAGGCGTATGTTTTTTATTTATTCGTTTAAAATAAAATATTATATTATAATATTACATTAAAATATTATGCCCTCACATCGAGTGTATTCACGTTTTATTTCCCGTCCCATTATACCTTAGAGCAAATAAACAAATAGTAAAGTGAATTCTGTCTGTGACCTATGAAGTCAAAAGTATTCGAAATCCTCCTTCGATGGTGATGTACAAGGTGACAAATTCGGAATTGTTGAGTTTATTTGATTTTATTCAAACTTTTATTTTACTCTTTGTATCCATGAAAACAAAAAAGAAACAAGAAAATTTGTAAATGTTCATTTTTGAAATTTGGAAGTTCATTTGATGATCACTTTAAGGGAAAAGAATGTCCCAATGGTTGGACTCTAGGGCGTACACAACTGGACTGCATACGTACAGCTTCGCGCCATCCGATCTGATACCATTGTATTTGCATTTCTTCGTAATGTAGTTATTGACACAATCATTGAGGCGTATGTCCAATTTGTAACCGTTGGCATGTGATTTGGTCCCCGGTTTGTGGACGTTGCCTTCTGTGCCACCTGATAAGCAAAATTATGTCCTTACTTACGTCCATCTTTTGTAATTTAACAAAGTTAGTGAGATTTTAAGATGATAGATGAGATGTTCCTTTGAATAGCAACTTTCAAAATAATTAATTCTACCGTGAATCACTTTTGGATCAGCGAGAATATCGTGAATAAAGTTTGAAACTTTAAAATCAGTTTGTAGAGAAAACAGGTTTAGTTACCTGTGATGTATATGGGGCAATTGGAATCCTTCTTGAGTTTAATGATGCCATCGATTGTATTCTTTCTGACGCCTTCCAGGGAAGTGTTCGCTTCTTTCACTGAAATTCCTTCTTTGGCCAAACGTTTTCTGGCCTCAGCATCAGTCAGTGTATCACCAGCTTTTAATGGCAATAAAATGAGGAATTTCAAACATTTTACTTTTACGTTATAATTAATTGATTTATTTTTTCATAACTATTACTAAAAACAGCTCTAAGGGACAGTTCATACCTATGGCTAGTCCGATCAAGAGCCAAAGTATGTTCAGCTGTAGAAGCATGTTGAAACTGATGCTGTAAAGCAGGGCCCCTGTAACATTCGATTTACCACTAAATTGCATAGACGATCTAAAATAAATTTATTGCTAAAAGCTAACGTTACCTTTACTAAACGTGCTATTGAGGAAATAGCAACTGAGCTGTAGGAGACAATCAAGCCTGGTTTTATAAGATTTTCGAGAGCCCATCACAAAAGAAAGCTTTGAAGAAAATGTTCAACTTCAGATTTCTTTGTAAGATTTTAGGCTGAAAGAATCTTCAACACAATAATCACATTGTTTGGTTCGTGATATAATTTATATGGTAATTCATAAGGTATTATTGGTTAATGACAGCCATCTGAAAGCAACTCCCAATTCTTTTTAATAATTTTTACATGGCCACTTGGTACACGCTGATACAATTGTTTGGAGTGGTTTAGAAGCTTTTTTTTTTGTTAAAAACACTTTCATTGACTTTGGTAACACTTCCTATTCGAGTACAGAAATTATGCTTTTATTGATTAAGACCACATTATTCAAATATGATTTTGCTGTAAACTACCAATACTTAAATACCGCCAATCTTTATTATTAGTAAATTGCATTTAATATTATATTATATTATTTTGTAAGCAAACAAGGTACGACGGAACTCTAGTCTCATCAAATTGTTCAATTAATCAGCCAATCGCAGCCACCAATCCAAACACCATAAATCCATCATTGACTTAATGAAATTAAATAAAGTAGCAGCCATGCAATACTTCCTCTCCAAGTAATGTTCCCAAGTCTACTCCCCAATCTTTGAAATGCTTGATTTTAGAGATCAATCTTTCAAAATGTTTTGGTAATCATTATTAAGATCACCTACGCCATGTGACAGCTGACAATTGCCTTATTGATGGTCGGTCATGTTAGTCGCCTGAACCCTACGACCACCGCGCAACTAATGATTTGTATAGCGCACCCCTAACCAGGCCCTTAAGACTACTTTTGAAAACACAGCCTCGCTACCTCCGCATTGCAGTCTGAAATCGTGAGCACTTAAAAATGGAACATCACGTCGTTGAATAACAATGCATTCAAAGGGATCTGCCCAACTGGGGGAGTTCCCCCATAGGCCTTCAGACAACTTCGTTGTTCACATGTCTTCCTAAAGCTTATCCCTTACCAGGTTCTGACCAATAACCAATGACTAACATCTTGCAAGAATCTGTTGAATCCATCAACAAACACAAACCTAGAAAGTCTAAAATTTTGAACAAACTCACACACACACACACACACTCAAACAAACACACAGCACTTACTGATCAAGTACCAACCACGTACCACCCACTGGAATCCAAAGACTTCAATTCGGTCACTAATTATTCTGTTAATTCAATGAAACGATACGAACTCAAAAACCTCTCCAGCAACATTTCCTTCACCAATAACTAAATTTTCAAAATAATTATTTAAATCATTCGGATGAAAAATGCTAGAAAACTAAGGAACAACCTTAATAATAATAATAATAATAATAAATAATAATAACAGTTGTGCTAGTCATTATAATAATGAAGATAACGTTAAAACTAAACAAATTATAAACTACCAAGTGAAAATTATGACTAGACGTCTCAGAAAGCATGTAATTTGATGGAACAGTGAAAACCAAAAGTATAAAATATGTATCCAAAAAGCTACAAAAATCTACACCAACAATGAAGCAAGCCATCGTATCATTGAAACATTAGCAACTGAGCAGATATTACTCCAGATATAAAATAATAACAACAACAATAATAATAATAATAATAATAATAATAATATTATCGTTAATAATAAATTCCATATAGTTTCAACTAACATCTCTTCTAGCTAAGTGTATCCAATTATAACCAATCTACTCTTGAAAATAGTTCTTTTGATAAACATGACATTTATGATCATAACATCTTTTAATTTCAACCAAGAGAACCCATGCAAACAACGAACCTTGTGTGTGAGTGGCATTTCCACGAGAATTAAGACGACAAAATATATACGATCGACGCGTTCTCTCGTTCTAAAATCTTTCGACTCCGCGGAAGACCCGAACGCAGAGGAACGAACGAACAAACGAATGAAAGAAAAAAGAACGGAAATTCAAAGTCGAACCTTTGACCTTTGATAAATCGATGAGAAAATAATCCACAACGAAAAACCTGAGTTGCATAGTCCTCTAAAGTCTACCCTTCGGATGCGATCATCGACGACTTATCGACGACTCGCTGCATTTCTCTCGGGCGACCGGAGGTTTAAACGATTTAAGCGATTTAATAATTTCTCGTGTTTAGATCAGAAGAAATTTAATCTAATTCGAATTCGTGACAAAACTCTTCAAAAATAATCGAACTGATATGTGGCACGGAGGTCGGCTTCCGAGCTCGCGACGTCGACGCACGCGACCATCGACGCACGCGACGCGAGCAGGAACGAGCGCACCGACTCGCCCTCGCGACAAGAGGCCACCGACGAAATACACGTTCGAACGCGTCGACGGACCTCGGACGATCGGATGGATGCGTTCAAAACGACAAAAAATTTACCACCGCGACGACAACGACTTTCACAAGGTAGTTTCGACTTCGTGTGCAGGACGATTACCTATTGCTCCACCTCCTTTTAGGCCCTTCCCACTTCTGGTTTGACTCCTCCCCTTCCATCTCCAGTGACCTCGAGTGGAACGACGTGTATTCCAGGTCCATGTTCAGTTCACCTCCTGATGAAATGATCTGCCTGCCCATTGCTTGGTGGTCCTAAATTTAATTAATTAATTCAAGGATTATTTCAGACTTATGCAAATGAAATTCTTTCTGTGATTTTTTTTTTTACTATAATTTTAAAAACTTTTAAAAAATGACAAAAATAACTTCAATTAATGAAAATTTAATGTAGATCTTTGCATTAATTTCAATTTGTAGCTCAGCAGAATCTGCAAGGATCCAAAATCCACCAACTTTTTCCAAAGTCTTTCCGTGCTTCAAGACGTCATTTTCACGCAGAGATCCACCCCTCTTCAAATCCATGGGCTCTTCAGGACCCCCAACCGGCCTGGGATTCCTACATTTAAAAACATCAGTTCATTTATTTCTGATATCTTTACTTATGCTGGATACAACACAAAGTTTTCGTGCTGTGTTTTTTTTTTATTATTTATATTTTAATAATAATAATATTTTTTTAAACCGACATCTGAGGACTGGTTGAAACCCGCATTGCATCTGCAGAGTTGTGCGAGTGTTGTTGGCCTGCTTTCTTGCCCGGAGACTTCAAAGCTGTTTAAATTTGCAAATTGAAAATGTAAAAAAAAAACAACCAATTCCTCTTTTAAAGACTCCATTATTGTGAATTTGTGAATAACTCCTAGATTTATATCTAAGTGCACCACCATAGGTGCATCATCCACGACGCTTGAAAATTCAAAACAAATGTAATCACATTTCTTTTTCTTAAATTGCAATGAAACAACTACAATACCAAGGCAAACATAACAACAACAACAACAACAACAACAACAACTTAATGGTTTTATGCCAAAACTGAATTTTAAATCCGAACGAACTTTAAAAATGCAAGAAATTCACACTCGTTGTGTTTTACAACAGACTCTTAGCAGAACAATCGTCCACTTGGCACCAGGCCAACAACTGCTTCACTGCACCATTACAAATCATTGGGACCACTTTGAGCCTAATGGCTGCTTAAAAGTTGAAAATGCGGACACAATTTGCAGTGAATTCGATGGGGCAGGGACATATTTCTCTTAAAAACAATAACTTGTGCCTCAAATTCATATTTTCTTGAATTTATTATGCCACTTTCAATATCAATATTAAAAGATTAAGTTTAATAAAGTGTCAAAATATCACATTATCCTGAACTTTAAAATAGTTATTCAATTAGAAGAAAAGTTAGCATCAGCATGAATAACAATAACAACATTATTAGTTAATTAAATAATTAATTTTAATTAAAATGGCAATTAATTAAAACAACGAATTAAGCACAGGTAGGTTGGTTCACCTGCAGCTTTCTTCTCCTGTTCACTGTCACTGGATTCCTCTGGAAATAATAAACAAAGGCACACGTGACCTCACAAAAGGATCATTAGGACTAGTTGAGGAAATTAAAAGAATTCACGATCGCCCAAGTTTACTGCAACTCCAATCAGGAAATGGAGGCGGCGGTGTCGATGACGATGATGATGATGGCAACAATACAAACATAAGATTCGTAATAACATCATTGTCATCTCACTAAACGACTGGAGCAAACAACATCACCACCGCCATCATCACCACCACCATCATCATCATCATCAGACTGAGATGCAAAGGAATTGATTGGTCTGCAAGAATTCAGTCGTGTGACCATTCCTCCTCGGAAGGGTTTCGCTTCGAGCGACTGCAGACGTCTTCCTAACGAAGTGGATTCTCTCCGCTAATGACAGAGTTTTAAGAGTGCCATCAGGTCAAACGTGGAACAGTCCAGAAGAATCATTATCATGCATTCCAAGTCCTCATTCGAACCGACTCCCCCGTGAAATTTTAAATAAATCCAACTGGAAAGCACTTAGTAACACCCTCTACCTTTAAACGCAGCAATTCTTAAATAATTAATCGAAACAAATGCCAGAGAAAGGTTTAAATAATGGAACGTCTCGGTTAAAAACGCGTTCGAAAATCGGAAAAGCAATCTTCTAGGATGGAACGGAAAGAAAGAAAGAAAAAAACTAAGAAAGAGAAGGAGACCAGGAGAGAAAATGGGATGCATCATTTCCTTGCAATTTTCAGGAAATGGCCTGGGCAAGAGGAAGAAAGCAAAGAGAACTTAAATTCCATTTAAGCACGCTTTTTTTTTATTTTAAATTAAATTAAAACGCACGCCCGCGAACGGACGCCCGTGAACCGACCCGTGTTGAGTTCGAGGACCAGCGAGGACACCGCGTCCGTGACTTCGTCGGTGGCCGTCAGGAGGTCCCGACGCAGGCCGACATTCTGGAAACCTTGGACGTTCGACGGAGACGGAAAGGCAAAGGCTCGGTGGAATTCGCTGCCCGCGGAGTAATTCAGGGGGTCGATGCCCGGGGACTTGGGGGACGATCGGGGCGGCGGGTGGGTCTTCGGAGGTCGGAACGCTTGGCGGGGGAATCTGGCCGACGGAGAGTCGTAGGACGACGGAGAGAAGGATTGCTGTTGATGGAGGAACGGGGGAGGGATGGATTGATGAGGAAGAGAATGATGGTTGGAAGGATATGTAAAAGCGGGCGAATCGCAGTACGATCGCGGACTCGACACGGACGGCGACAGGCTGGATTGAGTCTGAAATATTAAAAACAAATATTAATTAAATATTAATTAATTAATCAGCTAAAATGACATTTATAATTAAATGCTACATTATTTGCTTGCTGATTGTTATCTAGAACAAATCGACAAGCCTCTCAGCTGAGAGCAAGAAGAAATTAACACAAGGAAATAAATTCTTTCCGCAGACATGCAATGCAAACTGCAATGTTTGCTTTGATCGCTTGCGCTTGAAAAATTATGGGAAACCCTTGTGCATATTTTTATCAGTCTCTGGAATACCTCAAATACCGAATTAAGCATAAATATAATTTAGTCAAACTGCTATAAATTTCAGATCTTTTTGCTTGATATAAATTTCTAGTCTCAACACAAAGATACAGTTGTCCAATAAACACCTTGTAAATGCAGACAACCACACACGTTTATTTAAATTCTTAGCTTCATTACATCCTTACTTATTCGAGGTACCTTGAATTAATCCATAAGAATGAAATCTTATTTTAACTATCCTAGATTGATTGCAAGAGAATTAATTACTTAAACAAGGAATACAGTGATGATGATGATGATGATGATGTGATGATAATGCTGTTTCATCAATCACTAGATCACATCAATAGATAATCAATCAATCTATATTTCTATAAGAATATACTACATACAACATACTACAGGTAGCAGCAGTTTCCAGATCTCAGTGCAATTACTTTGTGCCTTCAAGGCTCAAGAATTTTTAATGAAAGTTCAATGGATTCACTTGATTTTGATTCTTTTGATGTTCACAGGGAAGGATGAAATAAAAATTATGCTTGTGCAGGAAATTATGGCGATGATTACAATGGGTATAATGAAGAGGATGATCTTGATAGTAGCACTACTGATGATGATGATGATGATGATGATGATAATGATGATGGTGATGATTCGAAAGGATTGATTCTTCCTCAAAAGAAGACTCCGGATGATGAGAGGTGATATCCAGAGAATAAAGGTCATCCTCAGCACGAAGTTGAGATAAAATGGAGAATATTTAAATTTTAAGACCACAAAAAAAAAGCTAATCACGTGTGATCGTCACGTGATGGTAAATTGAAAATAAGGGAAAAGAAAATTGAATCCGACCTTGAGTTTCCTCATGAGGCCTTCGAGTTGTTGCATGAGTCCCCGCCTGCTGCCCTGGAGACCTTTGATCCTGGCCTCGAGGTCACCTTGGTGCTGCCTCAGGAGTCGAATCTCCTTCAAGAGGTTCGGGTCCAACTGGTCGTCGGACACGTCGGAATCGGACGTCGCGGCCGCAGACCTCCTGTCCCTCATCTGGTGACACTTCAGTCTGTGGATCTCCTTCTGGATCTCCCTGGATGAATAATCGTTTATTAAAAGAATTTATTAATTTTATTATTTCGTTATTTTTAACTCCTCCTGCAGTTTGGCTGAATGGATAATTTTCATGAATTTGGTCATTATGGAAATGGTCATCATCATTTAGTGTTCTATGCTGGCCTGCTATGCAAATCAGTGATCGCTTGAGAAGTGCCCTAATGTCGTGTTAGGTTGGTTGGTTAACTGTTAACATAACTAGACATAACATTACATAACTAGATGGTGCTTAGGATGGTGCTCTGCCGACGGGATTCAAAGCCACGCTGCCGTCAGTCATTAGAGGTTGAGTCACAAGACTCTTAACCATCAGACTGTTCAAGAACATGCTATCCTTTTAGAGCTCATAAGGCCCTCTAAAGAATTGGCAACAATGCAGTGCATTAAGACAGGAAAGCAGTAGCAATCCTTTCACATCCACTAAACTCTCCTCTGACAGAGAATCTCAATTAGGCATTTTAAAAATCCACTGAGACACACAAATAACCACAACAGCAGACAAATCAGGTCACCTCAACTGGAACTCGATCAATGCCAAACACTCACCTGTTCTTGGCCTCCAATTCAAATACCAAGTTTTGTCTCTCCACCACAGGATCCATGTTCTGCGATGGAAAAGGCAAATAAATTAAATAATAAAATGCAAGGATACAGTCGTCGTTGTTGACATCGTGATGTGAATGGCTCTGTTCATTCTCAGAAGTCCATAAAAAATTCACGAGAAATAATTTGCAACGAAATTGAACAAATTGTGCTTTTAGTGAGTGTTTAATGTTCTGTATGGCTTTAATAAATATAAATTAAGAATAAAAATTATTCACAATTAATTAATTTAATTATAAATAATCAATAAATCACCTCTGCTTTCAGGGGAATGCACTTGAGACGATGCACGTATCTCAATATGAGTTTGTGTTCGTCATCCTCGCTCGTCAGTGGAATTACACGCCTCCTCCTGCCTCCACTCCTGTCATCATTGTACTTGTAATCACCATCATCATTGTCATCACCATCACCTCCACCATCACCTCCACCACCACCACCACCATCATCATCATCACCACCACCATCATTGTCATCATTATCATCACCTCCACTAAGAACCCCCTAAAAAGTCAATTCATCATCTTAATCGTCATCATCGACTTCAGCATAAAAAGTCGAAAGTTCCAAAGCGCTTGGAGAGTGCAGGATTAAATGCCAGTGATTAAATGGCCAAATATGAAATATCTTCCTGTCAGGACAATCCTTTCATGGGCCGACCAAGAAGAAGTACGTCGTCGGCTTCGAAGACGACGAGAGCAGGCAGCGAACGACGACGACGATGAAGAAGAAGATGGTGGTGAAAACGAATGAGTAGATCTTGATAATGATGCAAGGATGATGAAGAAGAAGATGGTGGTGAAAACGAATGAGTAGATCTTGATAATGATGCAAGGATGATGAAGAAGAAGATGATGAAAATGAATGAGTAGATCTTGATAATGATGCAACCTTTAGAACGCGAAACGCCCAGAGCCATTCAGCCATGATTGCAATCCGTCCGAATTCCTCCATAAACCCTGGACAGCCAAGGAATCTTCCAGAAAGAAGCTAAGAAAAAAGTTCGCTCAAAAAAATGTCTTTCCCCTTCACCTCATGGTGTCACGGTCTACTGGTTTTTAATATCCAACCGTCGTGGCCTCTCCTCGACGGGAGCGTTGGGAGTCCCACAAACAGCAGAAAACCTTTGCGTGGCGGACGCTGGCATGGTTGGATTCTCAGAATCTCGACATCAACCTGACAGATGACAGATGACGAGCATTGGAAGCGAGGTGATGGACAGAGTAAAATTTGGATGAAGAGCACTTATGCTGTCATGGGTAATTTAGAATAAATCAGGTGCTCTCTCTCTTTCCTAGGATTGCAGTTTATAACTTCTAATTTGATTTCCAATTGTCCATTTACAAATGCCTTTGTTATGTAATCTTTGTACGTAAAAGACTGGTAAGTAAAGTTGAAACTATTTTGTGCTAGGAACTGGGATTTGTAGTTTTTCTTCTTGGGCGGGTGGGTGATTGTGTGGACGGATGGATGGGTGGATGGACGGATGGATGGATGAGCGAGTGACCCTCCACCTCAGATAGCCATGCAGTCACCATGATTATCACAACTTTGGATAGACTTCATAACGGGTCAAAACCTTAAGCTGAGTTGCTAAGTAAGCCGTCTTTCATTCCTCACGTCTGTCTTATCATCCTTCCAGTCCAAACGTGGCCATCATTGCCAGCGCCATCTCGTCGAGTTCATCGGCATTATCGTCGTAGATTTATTATTAATCGTTACTTATATTAATTACGACTGCATTCTTGCACCTCTGCATCGTATTCATATCAATAAATCATGCCGCCTCTGTCATCATCATCGTCGTCATCATCGTAGGCAATAACATTGCCTGTAACATTATTCCCATCAATAATCATCATTACCACCACCACCACCTTCTTCTTATCATCATCATCATCATCATCATTATCGTCAACACAATCGAGATTGATAACATCCCTCAGTTTCTCGACATCCGAGAGAATAAAGGCCCCCTGAAGCTCTGAACCAGATTTCATCAAAGAAGATACGAGCCATGCACGCACCCATCCATTCGTTCCATCGTCTACTCGTTCTTTCAAAGCGTTTTTCTTTTAGGTCGTTATCGCCATCACCACTGTTCATCACCATCATCATCATCACCATCATCATCGCCATCATCATCATCACCATCACTAACAGATTCTCTTCCATGGATATCATAGACAATTTGTTCCCAGCGATGTTAGCCGAAGTCCAAGGCTGGAAGAATCCATTAATCGAAGACAGGGGAGACCCAGGTAGATCTGAGCTGAAACAAATTACGGCAAGTAATCCAAAAGTCAGAACCTTTGAATATGCACGATTATGATAATTTTTTTGTTTATTTTATCAATTGATAACGCTGTAATGAGAAATCGAATGTTTACTCTATTCATAAACACTCTCCCACGATTTTCCTGGTTGTAAGGACGCGATAAGCGATAGTTCAACGAAAACTATGGGCCTGTTAGTTAAGACGATAACTAATTATAATTAACCCCACTATGGGCGGAGCCAGACCCGAGGAGATAGAAAGTATTAGGAGGGGTGGACCTCATAAACATATATGTCCAAATGTAAAAAATAAGCTCATATTATTACCAATTATGTCATAATTACGTCATCACGATTGCTATTGTTACTATTGTTACGATCTTGCAATTGTTAATAGGAGTAAATCCAGTAAACCAATTGCAATACTACACTTTCAAGAAATCTGGAAACCAACACGTACCGAATAATAATAATAATCGAACAGACGTACCTGAGAATGCTTCATTTCAACGGAACTGTTTAGAAATTCAAACGTTGAAGACGAGAAACAACAACTCCAGTCCATACCAGAACCAAACCAAGCTCAACAAAACGTAAATATGGATGGGCGATAATCAGCGCTTGACTGCAGAACTTAGAACCGAGTAGAGATAGCAGATGTTTATCCATGAAAGATTGGACGATCGTATATCGGCATACGAAACATGAATCGTTGAAAAGAGCGGTTCCATCGTCAGCAAGTGGATGCTGCTGCTCTCAGCAGCTGTTCCTGCTAATCAGCGTCGATGTAGGAACGAACGGTGCATGGAACTTCCATTCACGACCGCGTCCTCATCTCCACGCTTCTTTATCGGCTCAAGAAAAAATATTGTCCGAAAAATACCTCCAATAAAGAAAGCTCAAAGCCGTCACCACGTAATGATATCCAAAGCATAGTTTAAGATCCATAGAAAGGTAAATGATGAACGCGATCAAAAACAAGTTGTAGCTCAGTCGCTCCCTTTACACGAGTGCTTCAAAAACCAAAACGACTTGCTTCCCCCAACTTATTATGTCACTAACACATTATATATTATGTCGTTACAAACACAACATTAATAAAATTCCATCAAAAGCACTGCTGGATAGATTTTGTCTCCATGAGATTTTAGTGATTAATGGATATTGAGATCATTGGGTCCCCAAAGCAGCCTCAGAAATTAAGATTGGTTATTCATTTCACAATCATAGCCATGTTTGATGTCGTAGACAACCTTCGGCTCGAGATACGCCTTGTTATGGCCGTGTCATCAATAATGCATGAAACTTCCAGGTTATCACCAACAAATTTCCAGAATATTCAAATAAAACAAGTCTTATAATAATAAATCACATAACGCTTGTTTCATGTTACAATAGTTCTCCTAGTTTAATATTTATTTATTCATTTATTTGCCCGAACAAATTGGAGGGTCATCCGATGACCAATTACACAATTTTGTATAAAGAAAGGACAACAGAAAATAGAGTGCAACATAAAGTTCACTTAATTGAGAGGTAATCGTTGAGGTTTGTAGATGAGACACAAGATCTAAAGTGAGATAATGTTCATGAGTTAATGATAGGTGGGAATTGGCAAGGGTTTGTTGGTGGCAAATCGTCTGTAACCGATCTCCTCGAATGTACGCAACAGTGGTCAGAGGCTTTCCAATGCAGACGGCCTGTAGACACCGTACGTCTCGACTTTCAAAAAGGCAGCTTCTCACCAAAAACTTTTGAATGAACTCTCCTTTCTTTTGTATCGATAATCTTCCAAATCTCTTTGACGATACCAATATTGTTTGCAAACCATTTGCCGATGATGTTAAGCTTTATTGCTTACCAATTGCTTACAAGGTGGCTCAGTGGATCAACACATGGCAATTGCAACTTGAACCCGACAAATGTCAGTTTCTGTCAATAGCAAGAAGGAAAGTAAATATCTCCGATCAAAAATACAAGACCAATGGTCAAGTCATCAAAGTGTGGATAAAATTAGAGATCTAGGAATTATGATGGGCCCCTGCTTGAAGTTTGGTCACAGGACTTTCATTCACTTGGACTGCCTGGGATTTGGTTGTAAAAAATAGAAGTATCCAGGCATGAGCCTTATCAACCACTGCAATTATAGTTCTGGTCTTAAGACAGTACCACTCACATCATAAAAATTGGTCAAAGGAAGAAATGCAAGGAAGAAACTGTAATTGGTATATAGCAATTTATTCTAATGTGCAAGACTCAAAATAGTTTCCAAACATTATGACAAATTTTTTGTGACAGAACTTAAGATTTCAATTACAAATTATCTTAATCCTCTGGTGTCGAAGCAAATTCTGTTTTCTTGTGGTGTCAAGGAGAAGCCTATTAGCCCTTACTTTTCTGGATTTTTGATTGAAAGTAATTATAACAAACCTTCCATCTTTTTTATGTAATGCCCACGAATGTAGTTCATTATTTGTAAAATCTATCTTTAAACTTTTCTCTACAGTGTTACGGTCCTAGGTTAGGTCCTAGGTTACGTTCTATAATCCCAATAGAACAATTCCAGTTTAAAATTTAATTGTCAAAAACGACCTTATAGTTGTTGTCCGATAATTTTTTAATGAGACCATTTCAATTGTGTCTACTTAGCAGACAAGATCAACAGACTGCAAATAACAGAAATGGCCAAAAGTAACAATTAAATTAAAGAATAATCTTCCATCATAAACAAATAAACTTCGCTTACACCATCTTGCCTTGTTGCCCGATCCCCACACTCGATGCGATCTTTCCCAGTTCGTCTGGAGCGGACGTCTGTTTCGAAATGAATTCTCTGTAAGACCATCGGTTTTAGCAACATTCACAATCAGTAAGAAAATTATTTAACACTGCATTGTATGATCTTACACTAAAACTAGTTAAGTGGGTAACTCAAACCACAACGAAAACAAAACAGTTACAAGAAAGGTTTGCAATCAAAATAGAGCGATTAAAATATCATGCCTTGCCAATGATATTTAACCAAACTAAACTCTACTTAGGAGACTCAAAACAGCAGACAAATTTTTTGGAAATAAGAAAAATCCACATTTACTCAAGTACAAATTACATTTGGGATAATGTAAATTTCATCAGAAGGTTGCTAAATGGCAAAGTAACACAAAGCCATGTTAACAAAAAGCTTATTTATTTAATTATATGACATGAAAATTCCTAAGTGCTCAAGTATCCAAAAATACCCATGTCCTGGAATAGTCAAAAGCCCACATCCAGTCAACTAATGTTAGAACTAGAAAAAAAGGAATAAAAATGCAGAAAAACATAAAACAAAGTAAAATAACAAGTAAACTAAATGTAAAAAAAAGAAGATGGTTTGAACAAGTGAGTTTTGAGATTTGTTTTGAAAGAAGAGATCATTCCAGATGCATGAATCCATGTGCAGGTATGAAAAGATCTGTCTCCATGTTGCTCAAGGAGGGTTCTTAGAATGGAGAAATTGCCATGTCAGACAAATGGAGCGATGCCCTAGTTTTCCTTGATAATGTAACATTAAGCTTCCAGACATTGAGGGGACTCATGGTGATCTTTTCATAGGTAACCAGAGTGAACTTGTAGACAATTCTTTGTTTGGTGCTAACACATTGGAGACTATCAAGTAGATAGCTTGGTATGGAAAATGAGCCTCCTCACAGCATTCATGACCACCTTGACTTTATGCAACACTGTGTTGCTGGAACCAAATAGGATTGACTTGAAAGTCTAGCTTGGTCTGAACAAGCTGAAGCATGAAGGTTGCAAATACCTCTTGAAGAACCAAGATATTGATTGTCATGTCGCTGTGCCGACAAAATTCATTCGCAGGTGATAACAAAAATGAGAACTTAAATTCACGTTAAATTTCACTTATTGATTAAAGGACAACAGTTTTAAAAGTTATAATCAAAACATGAAAAAGATGATCTTCAGAAAATGGGCACAAATTCTAAGATACAACACCTCTTAATTAAAAAAAAGGGTATTCATAATATGAGGCATCCCAAGGTTGATTATCCAACAAGCATTAGATAATATTCCATAGATGTCTCAGCATCTCTTACAAACAAGCCAAACCCTAAAATATAAAACACTCTGCAAAATAATGATAGACTTAAATGTAAATCTTAGCCCACATTTTAGAACCATTTACTTTGTATTTAAGAAAGTTATAAAAGCAAAACCCGAGATTTCTATAGCATTTATTATATATGTTGAGTGACATGATTTCAACTCAGGAAAAAAATACAGCACATAGGAGGGCACCAACAAACTTTTAAGTTGCAAGATAGCTTTTAAGTTGTCAATTCTCCTGCCCTCGTGAGGAAAAATTATTTATCCATCAGAGATTGAAGAAAAACAAAATCAAAATTCCCAACTGCTAAAATATTATAATCTTTACTGCAATAAGGCGATTAAATGAAGCAAGAATCTGGCAAACGTAGCAAATCTCAAACTAATTATCGAAATCAAAATGGCAGACGTCGAAGCCGACTGCCAACAATGGCGCCTCCAAGGAACGACAACCAAAAAAAAAAAAGAAATGCCCATGGTGTTCAGTCTTGCATTTTATACAATATATAGCATCCTAAAAATCCTTACGCGCCATCATCCAATCATCGCGAGCAAATCAAATATTCGCAGACGACAAACGCGACCCAACTACCGATATATACATGCGCGCTTGAAAATAACAAAACGATTTAAAACAATTAAGCAAAATAAAGAATGTAGACTATAACGCTTCTCGAAAACTTGGCCCATTTGTGTTATTATATTAATTATTAACATGAATTTTTTATATTATATTAATTTACCCTAACCCTAACCCTGTCGTGATCCGTTTGGAGACATCACTTCAAAATTATGAGACATTAATGCAGGAACAATCATTGTTTAATTTTTAATAAATAAATTCTTGTAAATTAAAACTACAAGAAAACGTATAAGCTCAAGCCTCACTGGTGTTATGATTTCCTTGACCTTGTGTTGAACTGTGTGATCTTCTGAGGTGAATCCCCTCCAGAAGCACAACTGACACATGAGGTAGTTTGGGCACTCGAGACATTTGTACAGGAAGCCAGAGAAGTTGGTAACGTGACATGAAGTACATTCAACAGCATGGACCACTTAAATCCAGTTATGGTAAAATATTTAATAATCTGATAATTATTATGTTATAACTCTAATAATTTTCATAAATATAGAATTCAAATCTTAGGTAAAGATATTTCTTTGGTCACTACAAAGACTAAGATTTATAAAAGTAATGTAGATGCCATTCAATTTCTCTGCGTTGCTTACAACTGAGAAAATTTGCGTTCAGATAATAACTCAACGCTTGAAAGCCTATAGGATGAATTATAGAAATCACAGCCTTCATCGTCATAATCATCTCCGTCTTGTCTGCCAAATTGATAGTGATAGCCGCCATTACATTAGCGACAAGCTCATATCACTCAAGACATTCCTCGTCACAATTCAACGGTTTAATGAATGCTATGAATTAAGAACAATTTATTAGCAACACGATCACAATGCAAGTTAGCCATAATAAAAACAATAACTCATGAGATTGGATCGTTTCACTGAGCGAAGGTCGGTCATTAATGCCCAAGAAAATGTCTTTGAAATATATCATGGGATTCTTTCATCTTTTTTTGGGTCACGAATACCGACCTAAGTTTTTCATTTTAATCCTGGCACATTCCTGACATTTAAGTAGAACTAAGTCCTATTTCTAAGACGGACAACAGCGTAATATATGGAAATAATTTATAAATTTACTTTATAAAATACTTCATTCACAGTTCCTCAACACAAGGAGCACTCGTTAAATAAACAATTGTAAACAATGCTTAACTACGTGTCATAAAAAGAAATGGATCGTGAAACGAAGGAGTGAAATTTCAAGGCAAACGAACACCTTAAACGAGAGACAATAATCTTCGTAATTGGAAACATTTCAGGCTTTGGAAACTGAGACCCACAGTTAAACGTAAACAGAATGGCTCATCCAATGTGAGTATAATGCGCTGATGATTAGACGAATGTTGGATAAGTGGCAGGCAAAAGACAACTCACAGGCAGTGATCTCACTCACTCTAACCCTAACCTAACCTAACCTTACCCTACTTCCTGACTCTGGAAATCCGTGGCAAACCGACAAAACTTGTGCCTGTGAATTGTCTCTTGCCTGCCACTTATCCAGGTACCTATTAGACGACGATATAAAAAAAAAATGGGGAAGTAAAAACGTAACATTATGGACATCCAGCATGCTTGGCTTGGAGAATTTTTTGCAAGGTTTCACTCATATAAGCCGAGACTTCTTTACGATAGTTTTCCCATGGCCATCAACGACCCGAGTAGTTTACATAGGGAAGGTTTGATAAACAATCTGGAGGTAATAAGAATTTAAAAATGTATGGCAGTAAATTAAACTTTTTACGCCACCCGCCTTCGTGTTGCAACGTATATCGAGTACAATTATCCTAGATTAAGGTGCAGCAAATTATCTTTGATTTGAATAAATGGTTTTTGGATGCAATGATTTACGTGGAAAGCAAAACATGGTAACGCTTGCGAGATTACAAGAATCATCCACGGCGGTCCAGGGATTGAAGGTCCGATTGAAGCCGCCCACGGAAGATTTGGCCTGGAGGCAGAAGGTTGTGTTAGCGTACGTTGGCATGTGTCAGGTTCGACACGCTACGCCCTTTGGGTAGGGTTTGGTTGGCAAATGGTCGCAGATGATCGCAGAGCACTCAAAATGTCGACTAAGATACAATGGACGTCAAAGTGCCACTGGGAGATACAATGCCTGGAAGCTATAAAGAATAGGGCGCTGCTCAGAATAAGAATAATAATAATTGGTAGGAGGAACCCAATGTAAAATAACAAGACAGGTTATCAAGCACTGGACTGGGGAAGCCATCTTTGATCCTGGATTGCCTAATAACTAGGAACTATTTCTTACAAATGAAGGACTGAAGGTAGAACTGCTTACTTATCATCATCTCCACATGTTTACGTAAAGTTTGTTTTAAAAAAATTTAAATTACTTAAGACAAACGTCCCCATTCCGCAATAATTAATTAAAAAACACGTCCCTATTAAATAATAAATAATTTATATTGAAATGAAGTTCACACAGAGCAGCACATACTTGATCGCTCACAATTTGATATCTTGCAGGAACTCTTTAGTTTTCACCAACCACTTGACTCCCCCACGTGGTAAAAAAAACCTCATACATCAACATCGTTTCAAATCAGCATTTGTGCTACCAAATACAATTTAATAATGTTAACTACAAATAATAATAATAATAATAATAATAAATAATAACCAACAAATTACTTGTTAACAATAAATTTAATTAAGAGGAAAAATCATATTGGCCAGTTTACATCTTCCATTGTTGATGCATTTGCACTGGTCGTTTAGCCAATCATTTTGTTGCCAATAACGAAAATAACTTTGATGGATTCTGAAAGACTTTTCAGGAAATGACTGAGCACAGCCTTCATCTTCAGTCTTAAATCATCCAACTGAATGAGCAACAATCAAGGAACTCAACAGCCAGCAATCACAACAAACAACTTCTGTCTTTCTGTTGTGATAGGAAAGGAAGCATAATAGATCTCCATAAATGGTTAGTTTGTCTCTTTTGAAAGTTAATAATTTATTTTAAAATATTATTTAATGCTTCCTTGAAGCGAGTCTTGCTCGGAATGAAGCTAGACCTCCATAACGACAGACTGGCAATGAAACAATCTTTAAGGATCAATTACCTGGTTTGAAATCCAATTAAGCAGTACACAGGATTCATAAATAATTTATAATAAACTTCTGTTAACCCTCTTCTGTAATCTTTTACAGAAAAAGATTACATAAAGGTAATTTCACTTCAAACAAGTTATTAAAGATTTACGAGCACAAATAGAATATTTAATTTAGAAAAGTTCCATAAAAATCAAAAGCCTCTGTGTCTTAAAATACACGCAAATGCTTGTGAAATTCCTCAAATAGAAGAAAAGTGAGCCGAAAATGCAACAAAATTCAGTTGCAACACCAACGTCACAGAGAATCCCAGCCATTAAGCTGATTGCTTAACCCAGTTTTAAGGGGTTGTTTGGGAAGCCAAGCGAAGCACACCTGTATTAAATCTTGCAAAACATTCCAATCCACAAAAGCGTCGCATTCTTTCCTTCACCCAGGAAAGTCGCTGGCAGTTCAATCGCTGAAAATCATCTGTGGAAATCATACCTTGTTCAGCTCTGATGAGGTTGTGCAGGATTTGAAGCCAGCCCAGACAGGATGGGACTTCACCCCTCACCATTTCATCCAGGAATTTATCCATGCTCGACTCCAATGGGGCCTGAAAATCATTCAGATTTAGAAAGACCTGAATCTTGTTGACAAAAGTCAGAAGGCACCATTAAACTTGAATTCGACGAATGACTGGCAGAGAGAGAAGCTGGCAGCGAGAGTACAGACTGAAGGTAGGTCCATAAACCTTCCTTGGTAAGAACTCCGTCATCGTTCTGTAGGTCTTTGAAGATGTCTTCAAAATGAGGTCAATTTGTTTTGCAATAATTTTATTTTATATTTACCTGTACGTGGCATTTTTAAAAGTGTCAGTGACGTATGTCAATGTTTTGACGTCCTGGCAAATCATACATCATTCAGTATTTATGCTTAAAACTGAGTGCAGTATTCCACGCAAGTAAAAAAAAAGCTTCCCATAAATTCATGCATTCATTCAACTCCTTCTGTAACAATTCAGTCACTTCCTATTCATTCGCCCCAGGCTATTGACTCGTTCAATGCATCAATTCATCGGTGCAGTGCATTAATTCATCGGTGCAAGCTATAGATGAAAGACAGTAACTAACTATTCACTCACATTTCAGTTTCTCAAACAGAGGACCCACACAAATACTCGAAAGAGCCACTTTGCATGAGAATCTCTCCACCCGGCCACTCCTCTTGCTGTCGAGCAATTAAGAATAGAACCTGCTTTATAACTATCTTGTATAGTAATGATTAAGATGATAACAATATATATATATTATATAATATATAAACAAAATATATTATTAGTTTGTATTTTATATTAATGATATCATAATTAATTACTGAACATTGTTTAACGATAGTTCTAGATTATTGATTACATAATACAACAAGCAGTGACGCTTCAAACCATCAAAGTCCTATTCAAACCTCTAAATTTCTGGTAACAAAGAATTCATTCACACACAAAATATTCAATCCAAATAAAAGAAAAACCTCAAAACCCAGTTTTAGAAAGCACAAGTAGCTCTAAACATGTGCAAATATAAGTAGACATAAGTTCTATAAAGTTTATAATTTATTAATTATAATTTTAAACATTAACAGCATTTTAGCTTTAACTTTTAAATTCTAGGAATTTTGTATTATTAACTTCTTTTTCAAGTTTTATCATTTAAAAATTTTTTTATTAACTGAGTTTATTTTCAAAGTTAACGCAACTGAACAACTCTACTATAAACTCAACACAAGATAGAGCTAGCATGAATAGCTTAAGGTCATTGAAATACCTGCTACCAATAAATATAAATTCATCCATTTTACATTCCATCTGTTCCTATCAATGGCACTGAATACCAAAAGCAAAGGATGGAAACATTGTAATGCAAGGCAATGCCCATTAAATGCCCATTAAATGCCTTAACACCTCAGTCCAATGAGTCCAGAAGTTAATCCTTTGAAGACACCATCGTGTGTGGAAGAGAAATGTTGCTTTAAACTTTGGAAATTCAAAATAAATTGCCTCAAACAAATAGAAATAAATGCTTCATTAATTGCATAAATTAATTGTTACGGTTGAAAATGGGTGAGGAATTGTTGAATCTCATCAACAACAGCAACAACAACAACAATAACAACAACAACAACAACAACTCACAGGTCATAAACGTGCAACAGCCAAGCAACAAGAAGCGTGGAAATCTTGCTCTGTGACTCTGAGTTGAGTGTAGAGGAAGAAGATGTGTTGTTCGCGTGTTGTTGCGGTTGTTGTTGCTGCTGATGTTGTTGTTGTTGTTGAGACGAATAAAGTCTTCCGGAAAGTTCATAAAGGTCATTCACGGTGAGCAGTTGATTGGGGGCGGAGTGATTGAAAGCACCAATCACTTGGAATATATCCACGTGATGCACTTGAAATAAACATTAACTCAATTAATTAATTAATTAATTAATTAATTAATTAATTAAGAACAAGAAAACATTAATAATAATAATAATTAACACAAACACTAATTGATATGAAATCCAAAACAACAAAAGTCAAGTTAAAAATATATTAATTAATAGATAAATATATTAATATAAATATAAATATAAAAAATATTAATTAATGGATAAAGTTTCATAGGATGATAATAAAATATGACAAGGAGATGCTTTTAGTTTCTAAGTTGTCGTATTTTAAGAGAATTGAAACAAATAAACAAATAAATAAACAAATAAATAAACAAACAAATAAACAAACGAATAAATAAATAAATAAAAAAATAAACAAACATTTGAGCTTCTGTCTAATGTAATTCAACTTCTGAGCCGTTCTGTACCCCTCAAAGTGAATAACATCGAGGTTTTCTGATTCTGAATTTTAAAAAAATCAATCATATATTCCTAATAATACTGATTATTATTTAATAATAATAATAATAATAATTTAGTAATGATAATAATTTAATTAAAAAATATGTTGAGACGATGTTAATGTCAAAACATTTTCTTCTATCTCGATAAATGTTAACAACATTCGTTCGTTCGTTCGTTCATTCATTCATTCATTCGTTCGTTCGTTCGTTCGTTCATTCATTCATTCATTCATTCATTCATTCGTTCGTTCATTCATTCATTCGTTCATTCATTAATCAAGCACTTGCTATAACATCAAATACTCAAAAGAACAATGCAGTGTTGCAGCTACTATGATGATGATCACGATGATGACGATGATGATGATGATTGCCTCGATAATGAGGACGATGATGATGATGATCCCAGGGAATAATACAAGTATAATACATGCATGTTTCGGTCATAAACAATAATCATTGTAAGGTTTCCATTGCTGGAGAAGGGGATCAGTGCTGCATAAATGGATCATTGCAATCACGTATAAGCTGGATGCAATTCACACATCCTCAAGCCACTAAATCTTCACGCACACAAGAGCACTCCTTAATGGCAGAATGCAATTCCAAGAGTAACATTAGGAGATTTTAATTGATAAATAAATGATTTACTATTAATTACTCCTTGATATTAATAGATAAGATATTAAATAATTTATGAAAAATAAATTAAAATTAATCTAGTCAATAATAATAATAATAATAATAACAATAATAATAACAATAACAATAATAATAACAATAATAATAATAATAATCTAGTCAGACCCATCTCAGCGATGAGATCCTTGGCAACTTTATGATGGAACTCGACGTCGTGCTCCTGCTTGGCGCCATTTTTCTCGAGTGGTTTGAAACGTCTGCTGTTGAAGTGCCTGACGCTGTCGTAAATGTTCTCTGTATTCGGAGGACTCGATATGAGGTCGATGCCGCTATCGGTGGTCAGCTGGTCGCCATTGTCCAGCTTTGAAGAAGCGTCAGGGCGTAGCGGAAGTCGGTTCTCCACAGGGTCGGTTCCGGCCAAAGCCACCCCCGAAGGGTCTGCCACGATTGGCTGTCCTGGTGCATCACGTGACAGGGAGTCCCGCGGTCTTTTGGCGACGTTTAAGTTGTTTTGAGCGACTTCGTCGTTGTTTTCGACGACGTTGTTGAGGATGGACGTTTCTTTGTCGAAGGAGTTGATGATGTTGGAGTTGTTCAGGTTGTTGATGAGATCGGAGTTGTTCAGGTTGTTGATGATGTTTGAGTGAGTGGTTTTGGATAAAGAAAGGTTGTTTCCGTCAGAAGGTGCATCGGTGCATCTCCATGAAGATTCCATTTCTACCTTCTCCTTCTGCTTTGAGTTGTTGAGAGTCTCGTCTGATCAAAGACAAAAACAAACAAACAAACAATCAAACAAACAAACAAACAAACATGATCGTCTGTCTTATCAAAACCATCAACAACGAAAACAACAAAAACTCACCGCAGACATCTCCCTTGGGTGCATTCCGCTTGGACAAACAGCCGAAGCAACCGGTTGATTGTTTCTGTTGGTCTCCTTTAAGCCTTGCAGTCTGCTGAGGCGATAGTTGATTGGCGTGTTCAGGAGACAAGTCACCTGCCGATGCTCTCCTCATCTTCTCCGATCTCAGGCCTCACATTCCACGGAGCTTCCACGAGAAAAGTTCGAGCTTAGGTTAAGAAAAAAAAAGGACAACTTTAGACTCGCAAATCTCGCAGTTTTGCGCTTTAAAAAAAAGTAGAAACTTGTGGCACTCGAGAATCTGTTTTATGCCTTCCTTCCGAGAATTTGAACTTGAGACATTTTGCGAAACAAGCGATGTTTTTAAATCATCATCATCATCATCAACACCATCACCACTGTACACTGCACCCGATCCATCGAGCGAGGACATCAGGTACAAACAAACCACTTCATAAAGAAAACTTGTGAAACAAGTTGCAACTCAAAAAGCACTTTCAGTCACGTCAAATTGAAAATATTTTCCCAGAGATCAACAAACGCTTGCTTCTCAAACAAAGGCATGATCGTTGTTTCCCTCCATAAATCCGAATATCGGTCCATTCAGAGCAGTTCACAGGGATAATCAATCCACGCAAAGCAATTACGGCTTTAAGAAGCTTCAATCGGGTTTCAACAACTCCCTCCAACTATGATCGGATATTAGCAAACATAATGCGCATTTCAAACGACCAAGTTTCTGCTAAGGTTGAAAAAAAAAGCAAAATTTTGCCATGACTGGCAATCTTGAACATAATAGAGCATCATCATCATCATCATCATCATCCACGGCCAGAGGCATCCTTTAAGATCATAGTCATTCAGCTCTCCCTGACATAGCAATTCATCATCATCATTATCATCATCATTATCATTATCATCATCGTCGTCGTCGTCTTGGTCATCACCAAACATCAACTTCATTGTAGCCGACCACAGATTTCCTCTATTGTGTTTGTGGCTCTCAAAGTCAGAACATAGATTCCTCCTGTCCAAAATCTCTCCAAGTATATTTACTCCCAAAATACGGCGCCACTAAAACACCTCGTGGCTCTACGACGATGACACTGGAGCTCGTGTGGAATCTCCAGGAAAATCTTTCCAGCTGCTGGAAACAAAGTAAATCATCGACTAGGCAGTCGATGGACCCTCAGAACGAGAAAAAAAAGGTTCCCAGTTCCCAATGGGTTACGAGGCCCAATAAACTCAATTGAAAATCCATCCTCGAGATGGATTTAAGCAGAAATGTTTATAAAAACATTACAGTCGACATTTAATACTGAAATAGAACTTTTATTAATAAGCAAATTAGTTTTGTCATTGGCACTGGCACGTCTCAAGGGAAGCATTAATCTGTTTAGAAGATGATGTTGATGTAATATTCTGAGCGCGAATATCTTGTTATTATCGGCAGACGAAAGACACGTCATTTCGTCTTGTTTCATCGAGAGTGCAGACATTAGCACGAAGTAGTAACTTGTTATCCGACAATCACGTCGCATAAACGAGGAATCTGATGACAGGAGAGGTGGAAGAAAGGAAGGGTGGAAGGAAGGATGGATGGATGGAAGGGTGGATGGAAAACCTCGGAATCCTGCTTGGTACGCTTCTGCAACGTTCACTAGCTTTCTGGACATTTCAGCTGGGAACAAATTCCCATCAACGTCGTATTAAGGAGTAGGCAATAAGAAGAACCGTTGATTTATAAGATAACAAAGAAAAATAAACATAAATACAAAGCCAGTGAAGAGGAAGAATGCTACAAGGTGATGAAATGGAGTGAAAATCAATTCAGGTTGATGGAATCCACTTCTGTGTTGAAAGCAAACACCATTTCACCCTCGGGTGTCATCGCCTGCTCACATCAAAAACAAATGATTCTCATCATTGAACGAATTTGCTGTACTATAGAACCGAAGATTAATCACCAGTACAATCATAATCACAATCATAATCACAATCACAATCACAATCACAATCACAATCACAATCATAATCATAATCACAATCATAATCATTCATCAATCTTTTGGCAAAACCGTCCTATCCACCATCACAGAGATTTAAGCTCACTTAAAAAAAAGTATTCCAAAGATTCATTCCACTAAGGAAAAAACTATCAAATTGTAGAAAAGAATAGTATATAAATAATAATAATAATAATAATAATAATAATAATAATAATAATAATAATAATAATAATAATAATAATAATAATAATAATAATAATGATAATAATAATAATAAATTAATTTCATTAGCTCTGAAGTTTCCTCAACTTCAAAGCAACAAAAACTCTCAAAGAGTTTTTGAAATTTTGGAATTGTTTTTCACTTTTTGCCAAATATTTCATTAAGTAACCAAAACTTGAATCCAGTCACACAACATTCACGGTGTTTATAAATCTCAGCACATAAATATAAAGATGAGCACAAAATATAAACAAGATCCGTCCATCAGATTCTTTCATCTGGAACAAATTATGAACACAACAATTATAGGCACATAATAACGTCTGCTCCGACAGCATCAATCTCGGCCACTTACAGCATCAGCTGAATTGCTCGAATTGCTTGTGAGCTTAAATTGATTCTATCAATTAAATTGGGAAACATACAAAATAATTTGCAGGAGAACAACATTCTGTAACAGAGTACAAAGTACATTCTGTAACAGAGTACAAAGTACATTCTGTTGCAAAATTATTTCTGTAATTCAATTTGTACTTCAAATTGAAAAATTAAATGAAAATCAACTTCTTCAGGCTTGAATATTAAAGCTGTTAAGCCAATGGAAGTTATCATGTACTACTACTTCTATTCATGAAACAGAAATGATATTATAACATTAAAAAGCAATAAAGATGAAAAATGAATTTCTAGAGATATAGCAAAATAAAATGCTTGAATTCACAAAAAGCAGAAATTTGTAACAAAGTTGAGTGATCAGAAGTTCAAAAAATAAATATAGCAAAAAGTAAAATGCCTTTTTAGCATTTTTTCATGGCACATGTTTCAACATTCTCTTGTCTTTTTTCTTGCAAAACCATTTCCATATTCAACAAATTTCTCAAATTGTATCCCATTGTTGCACTAGTTAAACAATGTCCTCAAACGCATTGTAAAACTGACACAGTATAACGAATAATTATTTTACATACAGCTTTAGTAACAAGAAAAATATTTCTCACCTTATAAACTTTATAAGAAATTTTAATTAATTGCGACTTAAAACTAACAGTTGAAAACCTATCAATTTTAAAAACGTTGCTTATAAAAATAAATCTATAAGCAGCAAAATTACCGGAATTCTTAAATCTACCATGCAGAGGCTTACTTCTCGAGATCGGTAAACTCGTAAGGACGAAAGCGGCGAGAGCAGAGCACAAAAATAAATCAAATAGAGGTTAATTGTGGAATCTATATAGAATTAATCTGCGTAATTCTCCCCTCCACGCCAAAAAGTGCACAGAAAAAATAAAAATATTGTTAGTAATAAAAACTGGAATGGCGCCAATGCTATAACATAGAAAAATTATTCGGAGTTTGAATACTTGAAAACTTAATTATAAGGCGTTATTAAAAATTAGAGACGCATTTATAATTATCCGTACAATTTAAATATTAGGTAAGCAAACTATCTTTTAGCAATTACTCAGACCCAGGCTTTACTTAATCGGCCAAGAAAAAAAATCGTTTGATATTATAAAGATTAAATAGAGTTAATTATCTATAGCTACTACCAATTGTCAGGTTTTTATTTCGTTCAATGGTTTGCAGAAGGATATTAAAGATAGCTTTTTTTGTTTCTTATCAACAGTTAGGGGTCCAACGGCCATCCAAGGGAGTCCCTATCCTAACCTCAAAACTCTGGTATTACACAGCAAATTACATTTTGAGCTGGATTTGCCCGCTACATCTGAAGTTATCATTCAAAGGTTTGCACTGAAAATTTGACATCAAAGTTCGTTTTGAGTTTGTTTATTTAAAATTTATTCGAAAGTTGAGTTTTAACAAAAACTTTTATATTCAGTCAACGTAGAGATCCTTCGTGAGAAATGTTCAAATAAACAAAACAATCTGGGTAATATTTGTCAGCAATAAATATTGTAAAAAAAAATATTACATATAAATTCTGCAGAATAAAAAAAATTCATAATTCTAGGTTGTTTCTTCATTTGAATTTCAATTAATTTGGCTATACTTGTTAGAACTAAATGCAGAAATGGCAGCATTCTATGAGTGGTTCCAGTGAACTGATGATTTTCTATCGTCGGTATTTTCACAAATCCTGAGAATTCAGATATGAACTCAAATGCCAATTACCAAATAATAAGACTTAAACAATTGTTATTAGTTACTGCAATGCCAAAACTGAAACTTATGAATTTAATAAACAAGTTACAAGAATTTCGAAATAATAAACATTGGAGTTTTCTTTTAATTATGCACTTAAATGAAGCCTATAATTCCAACAGTCTACGATTAAGATCTTTGGCAATTTTTTCTTCATTATCACAAACTCATCGATTCTTCTAGAAAAAAATTCAAAGTCAACTATTTTATGGTACATTCAGTACCAATAATGATCCTCATAGGAATGGGAGGTCCAGTAATACCTAAAGAACAGATGGACTCTTTAAATAATAGACTCTTTATAGACCTTCCATATTACCATTTCCGAATGTGGTAGCTGCCAAATCCTGGGTTTAGAGGACGGTCTAAAGTTGAACTAAATGAGGTAAAATGACCTTTTGATTTGCTTGTGAATCACTTCGTAGGCTTTAATTCGTTCTAATCATTTTGTATTTGGTCGTCCTTTAATTAATTAATTAATTAATTAATTAATTAATTAATTAATTAATTAATGATTGTTCGACCTGCATCATGCTTTCATAGTTATAACGACTTGATAGTTATAGAAGTTTTTAATGAGAAAATATAAACATCTTGAAAATGCTGAACAGAATAAACCGTAAAAAAATCTTGAATACATGATTTCATAATTCAATAACGATATTGAAAAATCTACTTTGATCTCCTTGGCAACAAGGTTTCACATTTTCAAAACAAGATTAGCTTCCGTCAAAGTTTCGGGAAGGGATAATATCTTTGATTTTAGAAATATGTATGAAAAGGACAGAACTTTAGTAATGAATCACAGTGCTTCAGCTGTGGGGAACAATCTCACTGTTAACGTGGTTGAGAGTCGTTCAGTAGTTCATTATGCCGTAGTTGCTGGTCACACAGTCAATTTAATTAGCGCAGCCATTGATGGTCACGCTGTTAACCAGCGTGAAATTATCTGCAAAAACCCTGACGGAATTTATCCCAATATTGTCCACCAGGCAAACATTTTTAATACAGATCTATAATTAAACTGCGCATATTATAAATTGTATTTCTTATAGGCCAAACTGGTCCCTACAGCGACTAAACTATTGCTGGTTTTGGGAGCTGAAAATGGAATTCAAGTTGGTGATAAAGAAATTATGTTCACCGTGTTACATAAGCTTCGTTGTCGTTATAAATTGTTTGATGTTTTGAACCTTAGTATCCTTTAGTAAAATATAAAAATAAGAGTCCTGTTTATGCAAAATATTTGGAGTGCTTTGCAAATTTGACATCTAAATTTTTTAGCATAATTCATGTTCAATGCTTCTACTAGAAGGGATCTGAATGTGACTTGAATTTATGCAGGTTTTTGATGCTGAGAGCGGTTTATTTCTCTTTTATCACCATCTCAACGTCGGTGAAGGACCAGGTGGCTGGAATAAATTACTTGAAAATAAGATATTTCAAAAGTTCAATAAGTAACTTATTTTTTCAATTTAATCAAGAGACCTACAGCAGAGGAGCCTGTTGCGTTGATCTCGACAAGTTGTGCTGTGGTTAGAAATGGAGTAAAATTCCAAAACTCAACAGATTAAACTATTAAATTTAGTTTTCTCACTCAGGATCATCTTCTGGTGAAATACTTGTCTTCCAAGTACCAAGGCATAGAAATTCTTTTAAACTTCTGCAAACAATTCCAGGTAACAAAACTAATTGCATTGTACGAGACTGATAAGCTCCGACATTACCTTAGCTAATGCTTGCTATTTACCATGCTCTGTCCCATCAAGTACATTGATACAATTAAAGTAATTGTTTTAGCAACAAGTGAAGCAATATGGGAGCTGGCCTCACACCTTGAACACGTCGTATGTGGCACAGACTCAGGGGCGATTATTGTATTCAAGTCCTCAGAAAATTTGATTCTCGAGAAATTGTTTAAAATATCAGGATCCAGGTATTTGGAATTGGCCACAATTTTGTTTCCCTTTATAACCACGATCAATAAAAAAACAACAGATTTTTAGAACAAATACTTGTCTTGTAAATTTGACATTTTCAGCTGTGAATTAATTCGTTATTTGTTGAAATGTACAAAACATCTTTCCAGTTATCCGTGCACTTCCCTCGTTTGTCGCTCGGGCAGGATCGTCGCAGCTTACGGTTCCGGACACGTACACCTGTACGACGTGGAAACCGGAATTTTGCTGTGCGACGTGGTGGCTCACGCCAGGTGGATCAACAGCTTGGACATGTCCTGTGATGATAACATGGTAGGAGTTCATTTGACATGTTGCTATGGAGACAATAATAGACTAATAAACTTTCCACCAGTGAAATCTGGCAAAGCATTTGTTATGAGATCCATGCACGCATCGTTAGGAAAGAAATTCTACTCTTTCAGTTCAAATTCAGGGTTTCCTTCTAAACTTTTAGTTTATATTATCAAAAGAATAATAATAATAATAATAATTAATAATAATAATAGTAATAATAATAATACATCACCAGGAAACATTTTAACTCTTGGCATAATCACATTATTCCCCATCATTTATGTGTAAAATAATGCAAATTTAAAAAATAAGAATTTTCCAATTTGATGTTTTTCATACAAAATCACATCTGAAATGCATTTAAGATTCAATAGACTTCCACTCAAAACTCTTTGGAACTAAAATGCTGTACTAAATGATACTTATGTACTTGTTCAAAACATAGTTATGGGTAACCAGTTCCAACTGTGAACTGTTGGATGTTGAAACTCAATCAACTCCGTTTGCAATCAAATTTTTTAATTCTTTTTTTTCTGTCATTCACTTGTTTTGTGCTCCTCAAAACAATGAGTTCCACAGTGAGACATATATATATTATATACTAGTGGTGCCCAGCCACGTGTTGTTGTGGCTCAACATGATTTTCGAAAAAAGCGTATTTTTACACGATATAGTTGTGGTATTTATATGAAACCTATATACAAACACTCCTCTAATCGAGCAGTATGTTGTGTCAAAATTTCAAAGCAATTGGTTAAGTACTTTCAGAGAACATTTGCATGTTACAAACACACATTGCATTTTTATTTATATAGATTATTATGTTATATATATTACATATTATGCAGTCATAAAATGTAATTATTACAAATATGTGGAATAGTTAAGTGTCAGAAGGAATACTATAAATAGACATTGCACACTTTAATCACAAGTCAGAACTATATTGAAAACAGACTCTGTGAAGATGCCAATGTGAAATTTAAAACCTCATTTCACTTTTAACCAATTGCTCATATATTTTTCTTCTCAACTTGCAAAATCTTTCAGTTGATGTCTGCTGGGGAGGACACTTTTGTGAGATTGTGGAAGCTGAGTGATGACCTAATAAAGGTTTAAAATTAAATTATTTCAGAACATTAAAAGTGAATATATTCAGCATAATATTCAGTATAGTTTTTCAATCAGAACCTAATAAATTGCTATTTCGGTGCAGGTGGAACACGTAGAGAACGTAGAAGTTGCCGACATGCTTATTCAAGGGGCGAAGTTCATTGGGTCATCGAGTTCAGTTTTTGCAGTGACTGGATACGATAACAATGACATGTACTTCTTCAAGAGGCGATGAATCAGTCTAACTCTCGCCCCAATTCTTCGGGTGGTTCTCTTAAAATTGACAAACGCATCCGGTGGCGGTCTTTCTTGTCTGAATTCAACTTTATCTTTAGTTACGTGTTTATATTTTGAAATGCTCAGCCGTTGATGGAGATGACCTGTTTTGATGTTCCAGAAGATTGGAGGTCAGTGGGCCTCATTCAGTCACTCTTCTGGCAGCAAGTGTTCAGCACTATTCTCAAATATCTTTCGTTTATGTTATAAACACGTGCACTTTCATTGTTAGTGCTTTTTGTTCTACATGCCTCACTTTAGTGTCACTGGAATCTCTCGTACACGGCGTTGACCTCTTCCGTGACGCGTGGAATTTTAATTGGAGAACCGAGTTAGACTCCATTAAGTAACTGGACACTGATCTGGCAACCCCCATGGAATCATATTCGCCAGTGGTCGATATTCCGTCGGAATTCAAATTCTAGGTCAAGCAAAATAAACATTCGCTGTCGGGTCACGAGAGTGGATCATCTAGGCGCGATCCGAAACATATTCCGGTTTTAGTGTGCCATTCCTTTATTGATGTTGAAATATTATTTTAAATAATTATTCGATTTAAGTAATTAATTAATTGAGTTGAAACTCTCCCTTATCGGGCCCTCAAAAGCGTTCGTTAAAGATGTCAGGAAATGGCAATTTATCACGACGCCATGAATGGAGTTCGGTTTTAAATTATAAGCATTAGGGGCAAATGTTCGGATTAAATGCCTCCGTGGTCCGTAGTAATTAAACATCGACTCGCTTTGATGGTGACCTGAAAAGATTAACCTGGTAGTGAACTGATATGGAACAATTAAATCCTTATCTCCGAAAGAAACGTCCAATTAGTTCACATGAAGGACAGCCGAAAGCGCTTGACTCCTTATCGAATCTTTGTGTCACTCGCCGCGATGGCCGGCCATCTATCAATTCGAGAGCGAGAGAAGACTCGAATGTCGAGATTTGATAAGTCGAAATTAAAGATATTAAAAACCTGTGGGAAAAGGGAGTCCAGACGGAAAGAGGTTCGTTCCCCTCAGATTTATGTGCGAACTAAGAAAGTGGAATTCTGG